>CM050520.1:4229830-4267330 GCA_027563665.1 Antrozous pallidus | reverse complement strand
AGTGCGGGGAGGTGGGGAGAGTCCTGAGCCACCGTGAAAACGGAGCCGCTCCCACAGTGATGCAGAGCGGTGTGTGGACGGACGGACGGACGGACGCTGTCACAGGCCCAGCAGCGAGAGGCGGCAGGCCTCGGAGGAGAGGAATGGAGCCTCCGTGGGGAGACAGGCAGAGAGGTGGGACAGGCACTGCGGGAGAGCCACAGGGACGCAGGCGTGGAGACGGCTGGGCCACCTGCGGTCACACACAGGAGGGCGGACAGGCCGAGAGCGCTGCAGCCTCAGGCCTCTCGGGAGCAGTGACAGGAGGTGGAGGCAGGGCAGCTGCCCAGGCTGCCCCAGAGGCGTGTGGGCAGGACAGTGAGAGGTGCAGGTCCAACCCCCAGGCCCACTGACGCTGGAAGGAAGATGGCAGTGTCGGCTCACAGCTCACCATCGTGCGAGCTTTACCCAAACATGGGAGCCTCTGGCACCTGAGTGACTGCGGATATTCCTACCATCAGGCGGGCACCAGGCACAAAGCCCTGAGGGGTAGTGACCCTGCCCCAGGGCCCTGGGCGTGTGTGAGGTCACTCAGACACACAGCTGCTCAGACACACAGCCACTCAGACACACACTCAGACACACAGCCACTCAGACACACACTCAGACACACAGCCGCTCAGACACACACTCAGACACACAGCCGCTCAGACACACACTCAGACACACACTCAGACACACAGCCACTCAGACACACACTCAGACACACAGCCGCTCAGACACACAGCCACTCAGACACACACTCAGACACACAGCCGCTCAGACACACACTCAGACACACAGCCGCTCAGACACACACTCAGACACACACTCAGACACACACTCAGACACACACTCAGACACACAGCCGCTCAGACACACAGCCGCTCAGACACACACTCAGACACACACTCAGACACACACTCAGACACACACTCAGACACACAGCCGCTCAGACACACACTCAGACACACAGCCACTCAGACACACACTCAGACACACAGCCACTCAGACACACACTCAGACACACAGCCGCTCAGACACACACTCAGACACACAGCCGCTCAGACACACACTCAGACACACACTCAGACACACAGCCACTCAGACACACACTCAGACACACAGCCACTCAGACACACACTCAGACACACAGCCGCTCAGACACACAGCCACTCAGACACACACTCAGACACACAGCCACTCAGACACACACTCAGACACACAGCCGCTCAGACACACAGCCACTCAGACACACACTCAGACACACAGCCACTCAGACACACACTCAGACACACAGCCGCTCAGACACACAGCCACTCAGACACACACTCAGACACACAGCCACTCAGACACACACTCAGACACACAGCCGCTCAGACACACACTCAGACACACACTCAGACACACAGCCACTCAGACACACACTCAGACACACAGCCGCTCAGACACACAGCCGCTCAGACACACACTCAGACACACACAGCCGCTCAGACACACAGCCACTCAGACACACACTCAGACACACAGCCACTCAGACACACACTCAGACACACAGCCGCTCAGACACACACTCAGACACACAGCCGCTCAGACACACACTCAGACACACAGCCGCTCACAGACACATGGCCGCTCAGACACACACAGCCGCTCAGACACACACTCAGACACACAGCCACTCAGACACACACTCAGACACACACAGCCGCTCAGACACACACTCAGACACACAGCCGCTCAGACACACACAGCCACTCAGACACACACAGCCGCTCAGACACACACTCAGACACACAGCCGCTCAGACACACACTCAGACACACAGCCGCTCAGACACACACTCAGACACACAGCCGCTCACAGACACATGGCCGCTCAGACACACACAGCCGCTCAGACACACACTCAGACACACAGCCACTCAGACACACACTCAGACACACAGCCGCTCAGACACACACTCAGACACACAGCCGCTCAGACACACACTCAGACACACAGCCGCTCACAGACACACACAGCCACTCAGACACACAGCCGCTCAGACACACACAGCCGCTCAGACACACACAGCCGCTCAGACACACACTCACACACACACAGCCGCTCAGACACACACTCAGACACACACAGCCGCTCAGACACACACTCAGACACACAGCCGCTCAGACACACACTCAGACACACAGCCGCTCAGACACACACTCAGACACACAGCCGCTCAGACACACACTCAGACACACAGCCGCTCAGACACACACTCAGACACACAGCCGCTCAGACACACACTCAGACACATGGCTGCTCAGACACACACTCAGACACACACTCAGACACACAGCCGCTCAGACACACACTCAGACACACACTCAGACACACACTCAGACACACAGCCGCTCAGACACACACTCAGACACACACTCAGACACACACTCAGACACACACTCAGACACACAGCCGCTCAGACACACACTCAGACACACACTCAGACACACACTCAGACACACAGCCGCTCAGACACACACTCAGACACACACTCAGACACACACTCAGACACACACAGCCGCTCAGACACACACTCAGACACACACAGCCGCTCAGACACACGCTCAGACACACACAGCCGCTCAGACACACACAGCCGCTCAGACACACACAGCCGCTCAGACACCAGCCGCTCAGACACAGTGTTCGTTCCTGTGCTAAGTCCGACCTGAGTGCAGACACAGCAGGCGCTGTGGGGGTGTGGTCGCCCTGTGGGCACCAGACTTGTCTCTCTCTGTCTCAGCCACACACACACAGAGCAGTCTTTGAGTGTATTTTATTGATTTTTCACAGGAGGAAGGGAGAGGAATAGAGAGCTAGAAACATGGATGAGAGAGAAACATCGATCAGCCGCCTCCTGCACACCTGCCACTGGGGATGTGCCCGCAACCAGGGTACATGCCCTTGACCGGAATTGAACCCGGGACCCTTCAGTCTGCAGGCTGACGCTCTACCCACTGAGCAACACCCATTACCAGAACCGTCTTTGCAGCAGCAAAGACTCAGCCGGTGCGGACAGGGCCGGCTGGGGCAGGAGGGCCTCGGGGCCAGGAGTCGAGGCTCCGGTCCTGAGCTTCGCCCACAGAGCCCAGGGGGCCAGAGGCCAGAGGCCGGGTGGGAGGGGGCGCGCCGGCCCTCCTGGGCTCAGGCCCCTGACAGGGATGGGGGAGCCCGCTGGGTGCCCCTCACCCGCAGAGCAGAGAAACCCGAGTCTGGCGGCTGCCTGTGCACGGTGAGCAGATCCCGGGTCAGAGCGGTCCCAGGCGCACAGCGGGCCGGTTCACGGGTGCGTGGCCCTGGCCTGGCCGGGAGCTGAGGGAGCAGAGCCCCAGCTCAGGGCCTGGAGGCAGCAGCACCGCCTTCACCCCTGGCTCTCCGGCCACAGCTGTGTGGCCTGGACCAGTCATCTGGCCTCTCCGAAGCCCAGTGCCCCTCAGAGTGGGCATCGCCGCGCCTCCTGGCGATGCTGAGACTCAGACACGCCCAGGAGAGCACTAGGTGTGGCCGAGAGGAGGGCTTTGGTGAGACCAGTGCTCGGCAAACCGCGGCTCGGGAGCCACATGCGGCTCTTTGGCCCCTTGAGTGTGGCTCTTCCACAAAACACCACGTGCGGGCGCGCACGGACAGTGCGATTGAAACTTGGTGGCCCACGCGCAGAAGTCGGTCTTCGGCCAGGGCGAGTCTGCTTTGAAGAACTGTCGTTAGAACACTCAAGGGGCCAGAGAGCCGCATGTGGCTCCCGAGCCGTGGTTTGCCGACCACGGGGTTAGACGTTATGTGCTCAGGAGGCACATGGACATCCTTCCTTTCCTCTCAGGACACACACGGACAAACACAGACACACAGCCACACCCAGGGGTCCCGCACAGGTGGGTCCCCGCATGCCTGTGCCCCCTCCCCTCCCCTCCCCGCCCCCGACTACCACACCACCTCTCCTCTTCAGTGTCTTCCTGGGCCCCTCCCGCCCACCCCGGAGCGATGCCCGTGCCCCCTGTAGCAGACACAGCTCTGCTGGTCACCAGCGGGCCTCCCCGCAAGGCTGGGGCTCCGTCCCTAATACCCAGCCCGGGGACAGGGCGGGCACCAAGGGAGATTTGTTGAGTGACTAAAGGAACGAACGGCCCGTTTTTTTACTCACCAGTAAACACGAGTGACCTGAATACGTGGGGAAGGCGGTGTCTCATTGCCTCATAGTCACCCGGGGGGGGGGGCAGCACCATGCACACCCAGACACGTGGGGTGCTCCTCCGAGGGGGGTGCACACAGGCAGGCGAGCGCAGTGTGCAGTGGGAGATGGCGGGAAGCCCCCACCACCCAGGGTGCGTGCTAACCCACAGCAGGTAGCTGGTTTCCATGGGAGGAGCAGCCAGACTCCCAAAGGAAATCATTTCCGGTCCACGGCTGCCGACTAGGATCCTCCACAGCCCAGGGCGAGGGAGAGCTCAGCGCACCGCCAGGCAGATGGACAAAGCTCCCTGCACCCCCCACACCCCTTCCTGCCCCAGGGCCTGCAGAGTGGGTGGAGAGGAGCAGGCCACAGCCAGTGACCAGCTGAGGACGGAGAAGGTGGAGCCTAGGGGATATGGGGGAACAGCTGAAGGAGAAGGCTGTGAGGGAGAGGGGTCAGGAGGGGGTGGGGTCCGCAGGGCAGAAGGTGAGGGGACCTGCTTGCACAGAGAGGAGTCTAAGGGTCTTGGGATGGAGCTGAGGTGCCACAGGGAGGGGCAATGGGGTGGAAGAGGAGGTGAGATGGCAGGAGAGCTGAGAAGGGAAGCGGGTGGGCGGGGCTGCTGGGTGAGGCAGTCAGCTGTGATGGCGAGGTGGGGGGGGGGGGGGGCTGGCGCCTGCAGTGAGAGCAGCGGTGGCCTTGGGCTCCGGGTCAGGTCGGCGCAGGGGTGAGGGTGGCAGCGGGTGCCGGGGTTGGAGGTGGGATGGAGGGTGGAGGGGAGACGAAGGGAAAGCTGGGATTGAGCAGGGGGTGAGGGAGCTGAGACTGGCATGGAAAAGTGTTTTTTAAATCTCACTGTTAAAGGAGTGTGTCGGGCCACCCCCCTAAAGGGTCACCCCCCTAAATGCCGCATAAACCCCTGCTTAACCTGCCCCCCCACTCTAAACGCCCTCTAAATGCAGTAACCAGCTGGGCCACCAGGCCCACCCCCTGACTTAAACCTGCTAAATGCCCCTCCCACCCGCCCCCTCTCTGGGATCGGGAAGGAAGAGGGCCACCGCTTGAGCACAGCTAAACCTGTTTAACCTCTGACCTTTGACCCCCAGCTGCCTTTTCTTTCGTCCCCTTTCCTTTTCTTCTTTGTCCTTCCTCCCCTTTCCTTTTCTTCTTTGTCCTTCCGTTTCTTTGGGTGGCTCCTGCCCGCAGGGTGGGCAGGCTCTGGATGGGAGCCTGGGGAGGGGCGGGCGGGAGGACCAGGGACCCAGTTTCTCCTCCAGCCTTGGGGGGGCCTTCCCCCTTCCCTGGGGGATGTGGCCGCTTCGCCGAGTCTCTCGAGAAATGCGTGATTACTTTTCTGACTCCTTTGGACTTCGCCGCCTGAGAAACCTACTGTCTTTCTAAACTTTTCCAAGGAAACTTTGATAACGAGCGCCTGGCGATTGCTAGACAGAGAATCCCCTACCGGCTTGGTCGAGTAGTAGATGAGTGGCTGCTCGACAAAGGTAATTAACCAGAATTAATTAATTAATTAATTAATTAACTTTAAAAACACTATCTTAAAGGTGCAGAGCTCTCTTTCCCCATCCGGGCCTTCCCCGCCGCCCACCCCTGCGGGAAAAGGGACACTTGTCCTGCCTGGTGCCCCCTCTCCCTGCAGTGAGGGCTCTGTCCCTGAGAGTGCTGGGCCGGAAGGGGCGGGGCTTTTCTAGGCCGAGGCTGGGACTCCTGACCCCTAGGGAAGCAGGTGGAGTGCAGGGGAGGGAGGTCAGTTCAGGGTGCTCTAAGGGCCAGCTGATGGCCACTGTGAGTGAGACGCAGGAAGGCTTTGGGGAGCAGGACAGGAAGACTTCCCAGGGTCATCTGAGGAGAAAGGGAAAGTGGGGGGGCCTCAGGTCCTGCTGGAAAGACACCCCAAGAAAGTGGCAGAGGGCCCCCAGGGGTAGTGGACGTGGGGGGAGATGAGGGCAGAGGGGAAGGGGGGAGCCGTCCCACAGAGCTGGTGAGGGGGACCATGCCAGGGGCTGCGGGTGGTGGGGCGCTGCTGGTGGAGGGAGAAGGCCACTTGTCACCAAGGGAAGTTGGGGCCAAGGGTCAGGCCATCCCATTCCCTTTGGAGGGGGGCGAGCTCTGTACCTCTAAGGCTAAACTCTAGGGGGGAAGCTTACCTGTTAAATCTCCATCTAACCAGCTGCTAACTGTGCTTTTAAATGTCACTGGGGCCTGCCCCAACTAAAACCCCCAACGCCACTGCAGCCCCGCGGCCGGGGGCCCTAAACACGCTGATAACCAGATGCCATAAACCCGAACGAAGCAGGACAAAAAGTTAAAGGGACTGTGACAGGCATCGCTAAAACGCGCAGCCCCAGCCGCAGCGACCCTCCACGGGGCGAACTTTAACCCTTTGAGGAGTTCATGGCCAGGGGGGCCAGGGGGCCATGTTGGCTCACCTAGCAGCTTCCTCTCCATCGCCACCTCCCTCTCCCGGAGTTAGAGGCCCAGGGAGCAGCCTGGGCTGAGGCTGGGACAACTTGTGACCCCAAGGGGTCGGGATGGCAGGACGGGCCCAGGGTAGGGGGTGGGACTCCTGGTCCAGGCAGGGAACCCCCCCCCCCCAATGTGGTCACACCTTCTCTTTAGGCCTCTACTTCCTCTCCCAGGAAGCGAAGGACTGGGCTCCATCTAGTGCTTCCAGCTGTGGCAGGAGTAGCCCAGCCTCTGTGTGGCCCTGGGGGAGAGGGTCAGGACTCAGCTCCCTCCCGGGGAGACGCCCCCCCCCCCCCAGGTTCCTGAGGGTGAGCTGCAGGAAGGCCAGGAGGCATGGAGGGCAAGGTTTGGCATCCTGGAGGATTATGCTGTCAGCACCTGGCACGCGCTCGGTGCTCCGTAAATGTTTCCTGAGGGGATCAGTGTCCGGTCCCACCGGGTGTCTGGGAAGCCGGGTCCTGGGGGGCCTCCGGAGAGGAGACCTGGGAGCCGAGCCTGGGAAAGGCGAGGCCCACTCCCCCGCCTACAGGGGAACAGGGACGGTGGCCCCGAAAGGCTCTGAGGTGTCCCAGGAGAAAGAAACCAGAAAGAAACACTGCTTATCTGTGAAATAGACTTCCCAAACTTGTTTGGCTGCTGGACCTCTCCTCCTGGTTTTTCTCGATTCCTCTGCCTGGGAGTCAGCGGGGCCGGCAATCCCCTGGGTCTGGTGTTCCCGCTGCCATCACCGTCACCGTCACCAGCGCTCAGCCTCTCGGGGCTCCGCCCCCCCCCCACACACACACACACGCACCCACACACACACACACACACACACACACACACACACTTGTCAGATGGAGGTGCTGCCCTAGGCTGAGGGAGGGGCTGGGCAGTGGGAGGCGCTGCAGGAGGAGGGGCCGAGCAGGGGGGCCAAGCAGACCAGAGGCCAGAGGAGGGCGGGCGGCACAGGGACTGTTTCCAGAGAGAGAATGGGTCTCACAAGTTGCACTGTCCTCAGCCCGGGTTTGAGGGCAGGGCCCAGGCACCGAACCCTAAACCAGATCGCTAACGAGGCACTAACCAGAGGCTAACGAGGGCTAAGCCAGGTCTTAAACCCCCAGCAGTCCCCAGAGCAGGGGGCAGCGTCGAGTTCCTCTGCCCCCCTCCCTCCCCAAAATAAGCAAAACCAAAACCGAAGTTAAATCTAAACTTAAACATAATAAATATCTTTTCTAAAAACCAAACCAAAGCGACAAACTCAGAGGGTTAAACCGACCCCCAGGTCCGCTAAAACGAGACGCCCGGCAGAAACCCACCGAGGGCGTGGAGGGTGACGCTGTGGGGACCGGCTCGAGCTGGAGGGTTTGCTCTCGGGGCTGCCGGCGAGTGAGGAAGGTCCCTTTAACGTTTTCCAGCTCCGTGCTTGCACGTCCGGCGCGTCCCTCCTCCCGGCTGCAGACTGGCCTCCAGGCCCGGTCTGCCGGTGGCTGGGCTCGGGGAGAGCCGGAGCCTGGCCAGAGGTCTGCCGGGCGGGCGGGCGGGCGGCGGCTGGGAGGGCAGTGAGGTCCTGGCGGCTTCTCCCACCCGCACGCATCCTCCTCCTGCTGTCTGTCCGCCCTCTGCTCTGACACACACTCCTCCCGCTGACCCTGACCCGGCCTGTGGCCTCCTGTCTCTGCCTCTGTGCGCGCTGCTGGCCCGTGCCTCCGGGCGGGACTGGGCTGGGACTGGGCTGGGGCTGGACCGGGGCTGGGCTGGGGCTGGGGCTGGGGCTGGGGCTGGGGCTGGGCGAGGGCGCAGGGGGAAGCAGAGGGAGCAGATGGGGATGGAAGCAGGAGAGGAGAGGAGAGAGGAGAGGAGAGGACAGGAGAGGAGAGGAGAGGAGAGGAGAGGAGAGGAGAGGGAAGGAGCGAGGAGGGGAGGACAGGGGGAGGGGAGGACAGGGGGAGGGGAAGGTCAGGGGCATGAGCATGGTGAGAGGGGTGCTGGCTCCCTTCCCAGCCCATGTGTGCCTGGACCCTCCCCCCTGGGGTCCCACTGGCCGGGCTGGGGCTGTGGCTGATGAGGACTTTCCCTTTGGTGTCTGCCCTTCCATGTCTCCCTCTCTCCCCCCACCCCCACTTGCTGGTTTCCATCTCACTTCCCTCCCCTCCCCGGCTCTTCTCCATTCCCCCTTTCTTTCTGGTCTCCCCGCCCCCGCCTGTCCCTCCTCTCTCTGTCACCCCTGCCCGCCGCCCCCACCTGTCCCTCCTCTCTCTGTCACCCCTGCCCACCGCCCCCGCCTGTCCCTCCTCTCTCTGTCACCCCTGCCCCCACAGGCCGCCAGCTGACCATCTTCAACAGCCAGGCTGCCATCAAGATCGGGGGCCGGGACCAGGGCCGCCCGTTCCAGGGCCAGGTGTCTGGCCTCTACTACAACGGGCTCAAGGTGCTGGCGCTGGCCGCCGAGAGCGACCCCAACGTGCGGACCGAGGGCCACCTGCGCCTGGTGGGGGAGGGGCCGTCCGTGCTGCTCAGCGCGGAGACCACGGCCACCACCCTGCTGGCCGACATGGCCACCACCATCATGGAGACCACCACCACCATGGCCACCACCACCACCCGCCGGGGCCGCTCGCCCACGCTGCGGGACAGCACCGCCCAGGTGAGCCGTCCCGGCAGGGCTCCCGGCGGCACCCGGGAGGGTCCCAGGGGCCTGGGTCCTTGTGGTGGTGACGACTCAGGGGAGGCGTCCAAGGTGTCCTTTCAAGAACTGTCCTTTGCCCTGGTGACCCCGATGTGGAGGTGCCCTCTGTTTCTCGGGGACCATCCCCAGAGCTGAGAGGCAGTGTGGTGCTCAGCCAGACCGGGTAAGACTGCCCACCAGAGAGGGAGGGGGTCTGGCCCAGCAGGCAGCGGGGGCGGAATGACCCTCTGCCCATTGGTAATGGGGGGAGGGCAGGATGACCCTCTGTCCGTTGGTAATGGTGGGAGGGAGGGATGACCCTCTGTCCATTGGTTATGGAGGGAGGGGGGGATGACCCTCTGCCCGTTGGTAATGGGGGGAGGGCGGGATGACCCTCTGCCTGTTGGTAATGGGGGGAGGGAGGGGTGACCCTCTGCCCGTTGGTAATGGGGGGATGACCCTCTGTCTGTTGGTAATGGAGGGAGGGCGGAATGACCCTTGTCCATTGGTAATGGAGGGAGGGCGGAATGACCCTCTGCCCATTGGTAATGGGGGGAGGGCGGGATGACCCTCTGTCCGTTGGTAATGGTGGGAGGGCGGGATGACCCTCTGCCTGTTGGTAATGGGGGGATGACCCTCTGCCCGTTGGTAATGGGGGGAGTGCGGAATGACCCTCTGCCCATTGGTAATGGGGGGAGGGCGGAATGACCCTCTGCCCATTGGTAATGGGGGGAGGGAGGGATGACCCTCTGCCCGTTGGTAATGGGGGGATGACCCTCTGTCTGTTGGTAATGGGGGGATGACCCTCTGTCCCTTGGTAATGGGGGGAGGGAGGGATGACCCTCTGCCCGTTGGTAATGGAGGGAGGGCGGGACGACCCTCTGCCCATTGGTACTGGGGGGTGGGTGGGATGACCCTTGTCCATTGGTAATGGAGGGAGGGCGGAATGACCCTCTGCCCATTGGTAATGGAGGGAGGGCGGGATGACCCTCTGTCCGTTGGTAATGGAGGGAGGGCGGGATGACCCTCTGCCCATTGGTAATGGGGGGAGGGAGGGATGACCCTCTGTCCGTTGGTAATGGAGGGAGGGCGGGATGACCCTCTGCCCGTTGGTAATGGGGGGAGGGAGGGATGACCCTCTGCCCGTTGGTAATGGGGGGAGGGAGGGATGACTCTCTGTCCGTTGGTAATGGGGGGAGGGCGGGATGACCCTCTGTCCGTTGATAATGGAGGGAGGGAGGGACGACCCTCTGTCCATTGGTAATGGGGGGAGGGAGGGATGACCCTCTGCCTGTTGGTAATGGGGGAGGGAGGGATGACTCTCTGTCTGTTGGTAATGGGGGGAGGGAGGGACGACTCTCTGTCCGTTGGTAATGGGGGGAGGGAGGGATGACCCTCTGCCCGTTGGTAATGGTGGGATGACCCTCTGCCCGTTGGTAATGGTGGGATGACCCTCTGTCCGTTGGTAATGGAGGGAGGGCGGGACGACTCTCTGTCCATTGGTAATGGGGGGAGGGAGGGACGACCCTCTGTCCTTTGGTAATGGGGGGAGGGAGGGACGACCCTCTGTCCGTTGGTAATGGGGGGAGGGAGGGACGACTCTCTGTCCGTTGGTAATGGGGGGAGGGAGGGATGACCCTCTGCCCGTTGGTAATGGCGGGATGACCCTCTGCCCGTTGGTAATGGAGGGAGGGCGGGACGACCCTCTGCCCATTGGTAATGGGGGGAGGGAGGGATGACCCTTGTCCATTGGTAATGGAGGGAGGGCGGAATGACCCTCTGCCCGTTGGTAATGGGGGGAGGGCGGGATGACCCTCTGCCCGTTGGTAATGGGGGGAGGGAGGGATGACCCTCTGCCCGTTGGTAATGGTGGGATGACCCTCTGTCCGTTGGTAATGGAGGGAGGGCGGGACGACTCTCTGTCCATTGGTAATGGGGGGAGGGAGGGACGACCCTCTGTCCGTTGGTAATGGGGGGAGGGAGGGACGACCCTCTGTCCGTTGGTAATGGGGGGAGGGAGGGACGACTCTCTGTCCGTTGGTAATGGGGGGAGGGAGGGATGACCCTCTGCCCGTTGGTAATGGCGGGATGACCCTCTGCCCGTTGGTAATGGAGGGAGGGCGGGATGACCCTCTGCCCGTTGGTAATGGAGGGAGGGCGGGATGACCCTCTGCCCGTTGGTAATGGAGGGAGGGCGGGATGACCCTCTGCCCGTTGGTAATGGGGGGAGGGCGGGATGACCCTCTGCCCGTTGGTAATGGGAGGAGGGCGGAATGACCCTCTGCCCGTTGGTAATGGGGGGAGGGCGGGATGACCCTCTGCCCGTTGGTAATGGGGGGAGGGCGGGATGACCCTCTGCCCGTTGGTAATGGTGGGATGACCCTCTGTCCGTTGGTAATGGAGGGAGGGCGGGACGACTCTCTGTCCATTGGTAATGGGGGGAGGGAGGGACGACCCTCTGTCCGTTGGTAATGGGGGGAGGGAGGGACGACCCTCTGTCCGTTGGTAATGGGGGGAGGGAGGGACGACTATCTGTCCGTTGGTAATGGGGGGAGGGAGGGATGACCCTCTGCCCGTTGGTAATGGCGGGATGACCCTCTGCCCGTTGGTAATGGAGGGAGGGCGGGACGACCCTCTGCCCATTGGTAATGGGGGGAGGGAGGGATGACCCTTGTCCATTGGTAATGGAGGGAGGGCGGGATGACCCTCTGCCCGTTGGTAATGGGGGGAGGGAGGGATGACCCTCTGTCCGTTGGTAATGGAGGGAGGGCGGAATGACCCTCTGCCCGTTGGTAATGGGGGGAGGGCGGGATGACCCTCTGCCCGTTGGTAATGGAGGGAGGGCGGGATGACCCTCTGCCCGTTGGTAATGGGGGGATGACCCTCTGTCTGTTGGTAATGGGGGGATGACCCTCTGTCCCTTGGTAATGGGGGGAGGGAGGGATGACCCTCTGCCCATTGGTAATGGAGGGAGGGCGGGATGACCCTCTGCCCATTGGTAATGGGGGGAGGGAGGGATGACCCTTGTCCATTGGTAATGGAGGGAGGGCGGAATGACCCTCTGCCCATTGGTAATGGAGGGAGGGCGGGATGACCCTCTGTCCGTTGGTAATGGAGGGAGGGCGGGATGACCCTCTGCCCATTGGTAATGGGGGGAGGGAGGGATGACCCTCTGTCCGTTGGTAATGGAGGGAGGGCGGGATGACCCTCTGTCCGTTGGTAATGGGGGGAGGGAGGGATGACCCTCTGCCCATTGGTAATGGGGGGAGGGAGGGATGACTCTCTGTCCGTTGGTAATGGGGGGAGGGAGGGATGACCCTCTGTCCGTTGGTAATGGAGGGAGGGAGGGACGACCCTCTGTCCATTGGTAATGGGGGGAGGGAGGGATGACCCTCTGCCTGTTGGTAATGGGGGAGGGAGGGATGACTCTCTGTCTGTTGGTAATGGGGGGAGGGAGGGACGACTCTCTGTCCGTTGGTAATGGGGGGAGGGAGGGATGACCCTCTGCCCGTTGGTAATGGTGGGATGACCCTCTGCCCGTTGGTAATGGTGGGATGACCCTCTGTCCGTTGGTAATGGAGGGAGGGCGGGACGACTCTCTGTCCATTGGTAATGGGGGGAGGGAGGGACGACCCTCTGTCCGTTGGTAATGGGGGGAGGGAGGGACGACCCTCTGTCCGTTGGTAATGGGGGGAGGGAGGGACGACTCTCTGTCCGTTGGTAATGGGGGGAGGGAGGGATGACCCTCTGCCCGTTGGTAATGGCGGGATGACCCTCTGCCCGTTGGTAATGGAGGGAGGGCGGGACGACCCTCTGCCCATTGGTAATGGGGGGAGGGAGGGATGACCCTTGTCCATTGGTAATGGAGGGAGGGCGGAATGACCCTCTGCCCGTTGGTAATGGAGGGAGGGCGGGATGACCCTCTGCCCATTGGTAATGGGGGGAGGGAGGGATGACCCTCTGCCCGTTGGTAATGGTGGGATGACCCTCTGTCCGTTGGTAATGGAGGGAGGGCGGGACGACACTCTGTCCATTGGTAATGGGGGGAGGGAGGGACGACCCTCTGTCCGTTGGTAATGGGGGGAGGGAGGGACGACCCTCTGTCCGTTGGTAATGGGGGGAGGGAGGGACGACTCTCTGTCCGTTGGTAATGGGGGGAGGGAGGGATGACCCTCTGCCCGTTGGTAATGGCGGGATGACCCTCTGCCCGTTGGTAATGGAGGGAGGGCGGGATGACCCTCTGCCCGTTGGTAATGGAGGGAGGGCGGGATGACCCTCTGCCTGTTGGTAATGGAGGGAGGGCGGGATGACCCTCTGCCCGTTGGTAATGGGGGGAGGGCGGGATGACCCTCTGCCCGTTGGTAATGGGAGGAGGGCGGAATGACCCTCTGCCCGTTGGTAATGGGGGGAGGGCGGGATGACCCTCTGCCCGTTGGTAATGGGGGGAGGGAGGGATGACCCTCTGCCCGTTGGTAATGGTGGGATGACCCTCTGTCCGTTGGTAATGGAGGGAGGGCGGGACGACTCTCTGTCCATTGGTAATGGGGGGAGGGAGGGACGACCCTCTGTCCGTTGGTAATGGGGGGAGGGAGGGACGACCCTCTGTCCGTTGGTAATGGGGGGAGGGAGGGACGACTATCTGTCCGTTGGTAATGGGGGGAGGGAGGGATGACCCTCTGCCCGTTGGTAATGGCGGGATGACCCTCTGCCCGTTGGTAATGGAGGGAGGGCGGGACGACCCTCTGCCCATTGGTAATGGGGGGAGGGAGGGATGACCCTTGTCCATTGGTAATGGAGGGAGGGCGGGATGACCCTCTGCCCGTTGGTAATGGGGGGAGGGCGGGATGACCCTCTGCCCGTTGGTAATGGAGGGAGGGCGGGATGACCCTCTGCCCGTTGGTAATGGAGGGAGGGCGGGATGACCCTCTGCCCGTTGGTAATGGAGGGAGGGCGGGATGACCCTCTGCCCGTTGGTAATGGAGGGAGGGCGGGATGACCCTCTGCCCGTTGGTAATGGAGGGAGGGCGGGATGACCCTCTGCCCGTTGGTAATGGGGGGAGGGAGGGATGACCCTCTGTCTGTTGGTAATGGAGGGAGGGCGGAATGACCCTCTGCCCGTTGGTAATGGAGGGAGGGCGGGATGACCCTCTGCCCGTTGGTAATGGAGGGAGGGCGGGATGACCCTCTGCCCGTTGGTAATGGAGGGAGGGCGGGATGACCCTCTGCCCGTTGGTAATGGAGGGAGGGCGGGATGACCCTCTGCCCGTTGGTAATGGGGGGAGGGCGGAATGACCCTCTGCCCGTTGGTAATGGGGGGAGGGCGGAATGACCCTCTGCCCGTTGGTAATGGAGGGAGGGCGGGATGACCCTCTGCCCGTTGGTAATGGGGGGAGGGAGGGATGACCCTCTGCCCGTTGGTAATGGGGGGATGACCCTCTGTCCATTGGTAATGGGGGGAGGGCGGGACGACCCTCTGCCCGTTGGTAATGGGGGGAGGGAGGGATGACCCTCTGTCTGTTGGTAATGGGGGGAGGGAGGGATGACCCTCTGCCCGTTGGTAATGGGGGGATGACCCTCTGCCCGTTGGTAATGGAGGGAGGGCGGGATGACCCTCTGTCCATTGGTAATGGGGGGAGGGCGGGACGACCCTCTGTCCGTTGGTAATGGGGGGAGGGAGGGATGACCCTCTGCCCGTTGGTAATGCGGGGAGGGCGGGATGACCCTCTGTCCGTTGGTAATGGGGGGATGACCCTCTGTCCGTTGGTAATGGGGGGAGGGAGGGATGACCCTCTGCCCGTTGGTAATGGCGGGATGACCCTCTGCCCGTTGGTAATGGGGGGAGGGAGGGATGACCCTCTGCCCGTTGGTAATGGGGGGATGACCCTCTGTCTGTTGGTAATGGAGGGAGGGCGGGATGACCCTCTGTCCATTGGTAATGGGGGGAGGGCGGGACGACCCTCTGTCCGTTGGTAATGGGGGGAGGGCGGGACAACCCTCTGTCCGTTGGTAATGGGGGGAGGGCAGGAAGACCCTCTGTCCATTGGTAATGGGGGGAGGGCGGGACAACCCTCTGCCCGTTGGTAATGCGGGGAGGGCGGGACAACCCTCTGCCCGTTGGTAATGCGGGGAGGGCGGGATAACCCTCTGTCCGTTGGTAATGGGGGGAGGGAGGGATGACTCTCTGCCCATTGGTAATGGGGGGATGGAGGGATGACCCTCTGCCCGTTGGTAATGGGGGGAGGGCGGGACAACCCTCTGTCCGTTGGTAATGGGGGGAAGGAGGGATGACCCTCTGCCCGTTTGTAATCGGGGGAGGGAGGGACAACCCTCTGCCCATTGGTAATTGGGGGATGACCCTCTGTCCGTTGGTAACGGTAGCCACACCCCGTGCTGGGGGCCGCCAGTGGGAGCCGTTGCCCCAGGATGGCATTGCTCTGGGCACAGAGGTGGCGGCACCAGAGGGACGGTGGCTCAGGGGCATGGCAGCCACTCCCTGGAGGCTGGCGCAGGCCCAGATCGGCCTCTGTCGGCTGGAGCCCCTGGGGGGCATGCGGGTCCGGTCCTGCTGCCTCCCGTCCTGTGACATGGGCAGGTGCCAGGTGCAGCGGCTGCGGTGCCTCAGTGGGGGCGGGGCTTCACCCCCGGGGTCGCCGCTCAGCTGCTCCCCCGGCACGTCCAGCCAGGGCATGTGCCTCTCTTGTATCCAGAGGAGCCGCAGACGGGGCTGAGCCTGGGTATGAGGCCCCCGCTACCCCCCCTCCCCCCTGGCAGGCCAGGCCTGGCTTCCTGGTGGCCAGCTCCTGGGGAGCTCCTGGTGACTCACCGAGGCAGCCGGGGGCCTGGCCTGGTTGTTGCCACAACGATTGTTGGCTCGGCGAGCGCAGCGCGGGCACATTGGACTCACTTAGTCACCCTGCCCCCTGCCAAGCTGCTCCGTCCCGTCGCTGTGGCTGTTGGGCCTCTGGGCCTAGAGGGACCTCTGTCCCCCAGGGTGAGGGGAGGGTTCAGCCGCGTGGGGGCGTGTCCTGTTTGGCCTCTGAATGGGCTCCGTGAGCTCCAGGGCCGGACGGGTGAGGGCAGGAGACAGGCGGCCCCACCGCCACTGCCTTCATAAGAGCGCGCGGCTCTCGGGGGCCAGGCCTTGCCCTAAGGAGCGGGGGGCCCTGGGAGAAAAAGGCCTTGCTGCCCCAAGATTGGGCAGCCAACAAGCCCAGAGCCCCCCAAACACAGGCCAAAGAGCCATCCAGACGCAGTGGCGGGGCGATGGGCAGGCCGCCCACGCAGCAGAAGCGGGCCCCTCGGGGTCATGGCTGTGCTGAGGCCCTGGTGGGGGGGCTGCTGAGGAAGGGCAGGATACAGGGTGCTTCGGGGTCCCACTTGGGTGAGGGCGGTGGTGTCTGAAGATTGGGGTGGGGGATGGGGAAGAGGCAGGATATACCTCCTTCTCCCCCTCCACCCCAGTCTTCTCCCCTCCTGACCTTCAGCCAGGTGCCCCCATCAACACCCCCCGAATCCAGCAGTCTCCCAGGCTCCCTTCCGGCCTGGACCCTGGGTTTCCCTCCCAGGGTCTTTTCCCTAACACCCCCGGGCCCCCCTCCCCTTATACTCACTCATCTTGGGGATTCTCTTTCTTTGCAATCAGGAGAGAAAATGCTGACAAAGTCGACTCCCGTTGTCATGACAACCACAGCCCTAATTATTGTGTGCAGCCTGGTTCCCCGGGCTCAGGGAAGGGGGTTGGGAGAGAGATGAGGGTGATGGGGTTGTCAGGCTGGAGCCAAGGACCCCCAGGCCCTGCTCCCCCTCTCTGCCCTGCTGGCCTCCAAAGGCCCCCGCTGGCCTGGGTCCCCGAGCCCGAGGGCCCCAGTGTGGGGTCCCCCCCGCCCGAGCCTGAGGTCCCCGGTGTGGGGTCCAGCCCTCCCAGGTGCCCCCGGAGCTGAGGGAGCCACTGCAGGGCGGCTGTTTACTCCCCCTTTGCAACAGGGAAACCAAGGCTCAGGTCACCCAAGCGACGGCAGAGCTGGGCATGGACCAGGGTGTGGCCTCAGCGCGGGCCCAGGCCATGTGCCATCCTACACCTCAAGAGGTGGGGGTCTGCTGACCCACCGGTACCCCTCTTCTTTCCCCTCCCTCCTCTACCCTCCAGAACACAGATGACCTCCTGGTGGCCTCGGCTGAGTGTCCGAGCGATGACGAGGACCTGGAGGAGTGTGAGCCCAGTACCGGTGAGTCCCTTTCCCCCCTCCCCTGCCCGGGCCCACTGTGACATCGAGGGAGGGGGGCGACTGTCCCTGCCCCCTGGCCAAGCCCAAGAGGCCTGCTGCCAGCCCTTAGCTTCCCCTGACAGCTCCTCTCCCGACTGTGCCCCCCTTCCCGCCCCCCAGGTCCCTCCAGTGCCCTCGGGGAGGCAGTTTCTGTTTGGTGCCCCAGCCCTCAGAGGTAGTGAGGTCCTTAGCGTGGGGTCTGGGGTTGAGAGCCAAGGGATGCTGGGAGGGGAAGAGGGAGACTTTTCCCTAGAAAGTTGAGTGACTGCAGCTCCCATGAGCCCTCGGGGAGAGAGGATGGGCAATGCAGGTTTAGGAACTACAACTCCCATCAGCTCTTGGGTCCAGAACTGCAACTCCCATCAGTCCCTGAGCCTGGTGTTCTCTTGGTCACTAGCAGAGGAGGTCTCTGCTAGATCCTGAAGCTTCCTCATCCCCAGTCTCAGGGAGGTGGCAGACATTCTGCCAGGGCTGCCAATCCAAGCCAGAGCAGCAGCTGGGTAGGAGGGCAGAGCTGGGAGGGAAGGCTTTCTGGGGTGGCAGTCCAGCCTCTGCTTGCTCCTTCCAATGCAGCCCAGAGAGAGGCCAGAGTGGCAAAGCAAGGGTGGGCCTTGAGTGCCGACTGGGAACTGTGGAGCGGGGAGGGGCACAGTGGGCGGAAGGGCTGCTCACTGAGCAGGCGGGAGGGTGGCTGAGGGTGGGAGAGGGCGAGGGGCCAGATTTCCCATCGGAACCAGGGGCCTCTGCAGCCTGGATGAGCCCATGGGAGCACGCATCCCCTGCTCGGGGTCCTGAAGGCGTCTCCCAGTCCTTCTAGCAGGCGGCTCCTGGGCTGCTGGGACCGGCAGGCTGGAGGCCGGCGGGCACAGGCTCAGGGAGGTGATGTGACCAGCTGGGTGGACAGGGGGCCCTGGGTCCATTCTGTGAACTTGGCCGGGGCATGGGCCGGGGGTCTACCAGCCCCAGAAGAGATGCTCATCTGTGTTCTGGAGGGTAGAGGAGGGAGGGGAAAGAAGAGGGGTACCGGTGGGTCATCCCCTCCACCCACACGGGTGGAGCCTTGCGACACTGGCTCAGCTTTTGGAGACCACAGTGGGGTTCTGGGGTGCAGGCCTTCACACCCAGAGGCTGGAGCTCAACTGCCCCCTGTGTCCTCCTGTAGACCAAGGCACTTTGGGGAGCCTCGGCTGTGGGGCTGGAGAGGCCCCCCCATGTGCAGCCCAAGGGCCTGTGCTCTTGGAGCAGACGCCCTCCGCCTTCCTGTGGGCGGCCCCCCTGTGGGCTGCTCCCTCCCTCTCCCCCTCACACTCCACCGTGGCTTTGGCATCTGGCAGCGGGAGCTCAGCCCTCCTCCCCTCTGCTTCATCCCCTCCGCCTCGTCTCTTCCGAGGCTCCTGTAGGGGCTGTGCCCCTGTGATGGGTGGTGGGTGGTCCAGGGGAGCCCTGGGCTAGGGCTCTGGGGCACAAGGCTGCACGTGGCTCTACCACGCGTGTTCGCACACATGCGCCGTGTTCACACTCCGGGCTGGGAACTGCCGGGTGAGAGGAGGTGTCCAGAAGCCCACAGAGAGCAGTGAGGACCAATGGCCACCATGCAGACAAAGGCCCCCTGGGCCACCCCGGGGCCACACACTGTCCACCGAGGTCCTGGCTTCCCAGCCTCTGCCGGTCCTGCAATGGGTCTGGTGTGAGGCGGAGGGTGCAGGCGGCTGTGCCGGGAGGAGGGAACAAGGAAGGCCGAGGGGACGGCACTGACCGCTGGCACTCTCCTGGGAAAAGGGCCACGTACAGGGTGGAGGTGGAAGAGGAACAGAAGTCGGCGGGTAGGCAGACGGTGGGGGCTAGCCTGGTTCCCAGCTTTAAAGTACGAGGGCGAGAAGACAGAATGCGTGCCGGAGCCCTGGAGGAAACCCACAGAAGCCATGGGCTCCCCAGACATGTGTCACACGCCTGCACTTGAAATGCCTCAGGCTGCACTCCTGTCATCCTGATGGGGGGCCAGGCAAGGACCAGGACAACTCCGGGTCCCCAGGCGGATCCAGATCAGGCCGCCCACCTTAGGCCTTTACTCTGGCACCGGACCGGGCCGCCTTGGGCCCGAGGGCAGCTTTGGAGGCAGAGGCGGCCCGGGGGAGGCTGTGGCTGCCGGGGGCTGAGCCCAGGGTGTTTGCATCCCTTCCGCCCGGACCCTCCTCTCTGGGCCCAGGTGTGAAGCCCGGCATCGTCCCTGCTCCTGTTCCCACCCTTTCCCGTGAGCTGGGCCCTGCACAGCCCCCAGGCGCCATGGCCCTCCCCCAGCCTGGTGGGCATCACCTCACACGGTCATTTCCCGGAGGCTGGCCACCCTGTCACAGGGTGTCGCTCGATGGCCGTGGTGTTTACACTCTGCCCGGGCGTGCCCGTGGGCCCTGCACTCGCAGTGGTCCTCAGCGCCTGACCCACACACGCTGCCGCGGGCCCGGCCCCGTAGGGATCTGAGTTTGCACAGAGGAAGTGCCCTGCGCAGATGCAGAGGCACACATCCATGTGCACACGGACGTCTGGCCAGAGGCACGCACGAGCACATCCATGCACGCATTTACAGACCTACCAGCAAGCTCACATGTATCCACTTCCACAGGTACATGCATGTGTTCAAACCTAGAAGAGCACATGCCATTTGTATCCAGACCAACAGAGGCATGCACGTGCTCAGATCTTAACACACATGTACACAGGGCCCCAGAACAGCTGTTGAGACCCACAGCAGCACACATCTGTACACACATGTAGTCTCACAGAGCACACACATGTACTCAGCTACAGTCTTACACATGTGTGCTTAGAGCTCCAGCTATGTCTACACATAGGTGTGGCCTCACAGGTGCCCACCTGCTCAGACCCACAGTGTCACACTTACCCACGTGCACACACGACTTGTCCTGAATGCAACACAGCACTTGCATGTGCTCAGAGCTGCACACACATGTGCAGACCCACTGTGGCATGCTTTCACACACGTCTGTAGAGGCATGCAAATTCCGAGTGACACAGACATGCCAGATCTAGAGGAGCACAATGCACTTGTATGTTCAGGCCTGAGCATGTACATACACGTGCTCAGAGTCATGGGAGCACATACATATACATGCCCTCAGGTTCACAGAATTCCACATCCGTGATCAGCTCACACGTGCTCAGACCTTCACGATCCTACACGCACACGCAGACTTCCAGCTGCTCACAGAAGTTTTAGAACTGCAGGTGCATGGATGCATATTGAGAACAGCTGCACACACGTGTGCTCAGGCCTGCGCAGGTGCACACGAGCACAAATGTCAGGAATTCGGGCTCACAGAGGTGCACACGTGTGCCCAGACCCTATGGGATGCTCTCAGGTACCAACATGTCCACTCCTTCCCACAGAGCGGCTGAGTGCACACAGACGCACCCGTGCGGTGACCACGAGGACGTGTGCGTGTTCTAAGGCAGGCTCAGTGTGCCCAGATCCAGGGCTCCAGACCCTTGCACACTTTTGTTCTGACTTACGGACCGGCACGCCTCCCCCACTGGCCAGGAGAGAGCCTGAGAGGCTCGCCTTAGCTCAGTCCAACAGCTCATTCTTACGTGAGTCTCATGTGCTCAGAGACACACACACACGCTCAGATCCCTCAAGGCATGCATACACATACCAAGTCCCACAGGGATGCACACGCGCACACATGCACACGCGCACAGGTCCCCATTGGCCCACGCAGCTGGTGGGAGGGGCGTGCACATATCCTCAGACTCACATTGAGTTCAGGTTCACGCAGGCACAGATGTGTGCAGATCCTGGAGTGTCTTAAGATAACACGAGTTCTGTAGCAGGTGCACTGCACAACATCTGTGGTGTAACACGGATTTATTCCCCCCAGCACCACGTGCAGTTACGCACAAGTGTTCCTGCGTGCGGGCCGTTCTTCCAGGAGTGCCTACCAGGGCCCGGCTCCTTCCGTCTGGAAGCTGCTCCATCCTCTCGGGGCGGCTTCCCGAGTGTGGGAGGCCCGAGAAGGGGCGGGTTTGTGGGCCAGGCCTGGGCGGGAGGTGACATCGCTCCTGCCGATTCTGCCCTTTGGAGCTGTCACAGGAAGGTGTGGCCTTGCTGTGCCCCGGGAGGAAGCAGAAACGGTGACCAGCTAGTGCCTTACTTGTTGCGGTCTGGTTTCCAGGTCACCAGTGACCATTCCGTTCTTCCCACCCACAGAGCATACCCCCCTCCTCCAGGGGGACCCCGGACGCCCACCTAGTGAGGGCTGTGACCCCGAAGGTGAGGATGTCTGGGAGGTGGCTGCCCGCTCCACGGGGTACTGGCCTGGCTCCTCGGTACCATGTGTGGCCGGATACCCACGCACTAGCTGATCTCACAGCCCAGCACACACCCAGAACACAGCGGGGGGCCAGAGAGCCCCCCAGTCAACCTCCCACCAGAAAGGGCAGGAGGGGAGGCAGCTAGGAAGTCCGCCAGCACAGAGCACAGTGCAGGCGCCTGCGCTGGGCAGGTCGTCCTTAACCCGCCTCTGCTGCTGGGAGAGACGCCCTCGGCGGGGCGCTGGCACTGCCCCCTGCACCGCGGGTCCTGGCCCCCCTTTTTCGGGGCCATCTCTGAAGTGGGTGGGAGACGCCCTCTCTGGGGCCTGTGGCTTTGACATCCACTCTGGCTCATGCGTATTCGAAAGGGCGCCAAAGGTGGTGTTCAGCCTCGCAGCGACCGCACTCAGGGATCCTTCTAGAACAGGGGTTCTCGACCTTCCTAATGCCGCGACCTTTTAATGCAGCTCCTCATGCGGTGGTGACCCCAACCATAACATTATTTTCATTGCTACTTCATCACTGTCATTTCGCTGCTGTTATGAATCGTAACGTAAACACCTGTGTTTTCCGATGGCCTTAGGCTCTACGGCATTCGCGACCCGCAGGTTGAGAACCGCTCGCAGGGTCACCTAAGACCGTCGGAAAACGTAGATATTTATATTACGATTCACAACAGCAGCAAAGTCACAGTTTGGAAGCAGTAACGAAAATAATGTTATGGTTGAGGTCACCACCACGTGAGGAGCTGTATTAAGGGGTGGCGGCATTAGGAAGGTTGAGAACCACTGGTCTAGACCATTCCCCAGCAGCTCGTTGCCTGTCTCTCCACCCCGGGCCTGTCTTGATTTAGGGGTGACTGTCTGGAGGGCCTTTAAGCAGTCGGTGGGAGGTGGCCACACCTCTGTCAGCCCTGGTTCAGGTGGACGCTCTGGGCCGTGGTCCCACAAAGCCGGTTTCAATCTGTCTTACGATTTGGGGTTCGCAAGCTGCGGCTCTTCTGCCACTTGCAGGCCCCCCGTTTCTGGGTGCCTCTGTTCCCTCATCTCTGCCGCTCCCCACGTTCTTGCCTGACTCTGTCTCCTTACTTGTCTGTCACAAAAGGCAGGAGGCGGAGGCCGGCAGTCGCCCCGACCTCCCCGGTGCCTCCCCGGTGCCTCCTCTCGGCGCGGCTCCCTGGTCATCGCAGCGACGGTGGCCCCGGCCTGCAGCCGCGTCCGGTCCGCCTGTCCGGCCGCTGCGTGGACTTGGTCCCCTGACACCGTCTCTGCCAAGGAGCACCCGTTTCTGTCACCGGGCCCTAGAGTCTCGGGGCTTTCTCACTCAGAAAAGGGGGCTTCTTACGCGGGGAAGTCCTAGGCCAGTGGTCGGCAAAACACGACTCGCGAGCCACATGCGGCTCTTTGGCCCCTTGAGTGTGGCTCTTCACAAAAACCCCGTGCGGGCGCGCACATACAGTGCGACTGAAATTTCGTGGCCCACGCGCAGAAGTCGGTTTTCGGCCTGGGCGAGTCTGTTTGGAAGCAGTGGCGTTAGAACGCTCAAGGAGCCAAAGGGCAGCTTGTGGCCCGCGAGTCGCGGTTTGCCGACCTTTGTCCCAGGCGCCTGACCAGCAGGCTCTGCCTCGAGGGCACTTTGAGAATCCAGCCTCCGTCCATGTCCATTTGGGGGCCCCCCCCCATTTGCAACAGTTTTCAGGTCCCTGGAAGGAGGGAAAGAGCACAGGAGGCTTTCCCGGGACGGTGCTGCCACTGCTCAGTCACGTGGCCACGCCTAACTGCAAGGGAATCTGGGAAATTCTCTCTCCCCGCAGCGGACAGAGAAAATGGGTTTGGGGAAAGAGGTGACCCCGGAAGCACAGGGCGTGTTCCCAGACCCCCGGGGCGCGCTCACCGGTCCGCAGCAGCACAGCCACGGTCCACACCTGTGCCACGTGCTCAGGCTCGGAGCCGGGGTTCGCTCTGTGCTCACACGTTGTTCAGACTCAGGTCCGCTGACACGCACCCCCCCCCCCCCCCCCCCCCCGTGCTCTGACCCATCAAGGCTCATGGATGCACGTGCTTGGAGACGTGCCCAGGTGCCCAGAGCAGGCAGGTGTGTTCCTGCACACGTGCACACAAGTACCTCTGGCTCTGACCTTGAACCCACCTTGGTGCCTGCCCTTGCCGGGCTGGTGTTTCTGGTGGGGAGGGCCCCGTCCTGCAGGTCCCGGCACCCGGTCACGCGGGTCGTTCTCTGCTGGAAAAGGTGAGTGAGCGAGGGCTGAAGTCTCAGGGCGCCCTGCGTGCCCACCGTGGGTCCTGGGCCGGAGGGGGGGCAGTGTCACCGGGAGGACAGGACGCCTCTGTCCAATGGCGCCCGGTGCTGTTGGCACCTGCAGGCTGTGCCGGCCAGTGCCGCCTTTCTTCTCATGTGCGCGAAACACCCTGCAGGCTCTGCCGTGCCTCAGGCTGGCGGGGCACCTGGGGGCTGAGGCCCTGGCCAGCCGACTGCTTAGTTTCCGCCATTCAGCCTCGGGTCTAGACACCCCTTTGGGGGTGGGCACCTCCTGTTTGGAGGGAGTGGGATTCCTGGGTAGGTTCCAGGCGGGGCTCTTCTGTTCCCAAAAGGCAGCGGGGTGGAAGGGGTGGAGGGGTTGTGGGGGGCGCTCTGTGTGTGGCCTGTGGGCCTGCGACAGGTGGGGGCTGGGGGAGGAGGTGCCTGGTGATGGCTGGTGGTCTCCCTGCCAGAAGGAATCCTCTAGCAAGGGGGGGTGGCATCCTGGTAAGTGCACCCGCATATCCCAAATGCTGCAGCTGCCTGGAGCGGGAGGGGAGGGAGGCTGCTGGTGTCCTTACTGCACCCAGGGCACCGCCCCCAACAATGTGCACCCAGGGTCCCAGGCATCCCCATATGCTCAGCGGGAGTGCTGGCCTGGGGAGCCCCCAGTTGGACTCTCCAGTGAGGAGTCTCTGGGAACCCTCCCCTCCTGCTAGGTACTCACTGGGCAGGCTTGCCCGACGCTTCCTGGACCAGTGTCCGGCCCAGGAGAGCCCAGTGCCTACGTGGTATGGGACATGGCTGCCCAGAGCCCGGGCCAGCTTCGGGGGGGTGGGGGGAAGGCAGTGTGGGTCCGACAGCGGTTCTCTTGCTGAGGGTGAGGTGCAGGGAGGAAGCGGTGTGGGATTGGAATCAGATGTGTAGGGCCTGAGCTGGAGGTAACAAGAGACAGTTGTGGCTGGGGGGCGGGAGGGGGAGCAGTGAAGGCAGGACATCCTCGGAGATGCTCTCAGAGCCTTTGGGTAGCTGAGGGCCCAAGGGAAGCCCCCAGGAGAGCAGGGGTGGGGCTGGGGCCTGGTATGGAGGCCAGGAGCAGACAGAGTTGAAGGGAAGGGGAAAGAGGTCCGCGTGACTAGGCCTGGGGGCCTTTAGAGGCGGGGCGAGGCTATGCAGGGGAACCTGGGAGCCAGTGTGTCCTAAGGATCTAGAACCCAACACGTTGGAGGAGATGGTTAGGGGACCCCAGGCTGGGCAGGATCAGTCTACGGTCCAAGGCCTGATGCCTCCACATCCCCTCGTCTCGATGGGGGTGAGAAAGAGGGCCGGGAGCCAGACCTGTGCCCTGATCAGCCTCTCTGGGGCATGAGGTGTGCCCAGCAAGTACTCCTGACCCTGTGCCCTGGGCCTGGCAGGCTCAGTCCTCGTTTGCAGGAGCAACTGGTGGTCCGGTTTCAGGTCTAAAGCAGGGATGGCTAGGGGTGAGAGCTGGGCCCACAGAGCAAGCCTCCTGCAGGCTGAACTCAGTGGGGTGGGGGAAAGGGTCTTCAGGACCCAGCTGCCCTGGCCTGTGAGGGGGGCGTTCACCCCCTTCCGGCTTGGCCTGGCTCAGAGGAAATGCTTGATGATACGCCTTCCCTTCCTGGTCAAGACAACCAGCCCCCACTCTGGGCCAGGCCAGTGCTGGGCGCCGGGGAGACAGACAGTGAGTTCAGACCCGGAAGAGGAGGTGTTTGGCTGGATCCGCGCAATGGGAGACACCAGCAGGGGAAGGTGTTCTGAACAGAAGGCAAAGGTCAGCAGGGGGCGGTGGGTGGGCCAGCGGTGAGGTCCCCAGATGTGTTCAGGGTCCATCCAGAGGGGTGTCCCACCATACCTGGGGCCAGGGTGCTGTGCCTCGCAGGGCTGCCAGCTTAGAGCTGAGCTGGCCCTTTCCCCAGGGTCCAGGTGCTGGGCAGCCTGTGGGTCTGGGCTCAGTGGGGAGGGAGGACAGATTACGTCCGTCTGTCGACTGGAGGCAATTGGGAGCCGGGCCTTGGTCTCACCCTCGTTTTATAAACGAGGAAATGGAGGCCCAGAAAGTGACAGAAATGTGCCCACGGTCACGCAAGAGTCAATGGCAGGCCTGGGGGTGGCCTCCCGGGGTGAGCCGCCTGGCGGGCCACTAGAGGCATGGAGGCGAGCCAGCCCTTCCCGGCCTCCCAGAGCCTCAGAGGGACTGGATAGGCCATTGGTTCACCTGACCCAGTGGTCGGCAAACCGCGGCTCGCGAGCCACATGTGGCCTTTGGCCCCTTGAGTGTGGCTCTTCCACAAAACACCGCGTGCGGGCGCCCACGTGCCGTGCGATCGAAACTTCGTGGCCCGCGCCCAGAAGTCGGTCTTCGGCTCTCGAAAGAAATCTCAGTCGTTGTGCTGCTGACATTTGGCTCTGCTGACTAATGAGTTTGCCGACCACTGGCCTCTCCTGGCGCCCACCCCAGGCCTCAGCATTCTTCAGGAAAGCCAGGTAGGCTGGACCCAGCTCCACAGAACATCTCTGTGCGTGGCTGCGTCTTCCGGAGTGGGCCGGGCAGCCTGGGGCTTCATACTCTGGGGTGCAGGTGAGCCTCCGCTCGGGGAGATTGGAGCTTGGGGGGAAACGCAGCCTGAGATACTCAGCGAGACTTTAGCGTTCAACAGCAAGATCCTGGCTGCGGGTGGCCAGTGTGGACAAGGATGGCTGTGCCAGGCTGCGGGAGCTGGTAGTCTGAGGGTCTGCAGAGGTGCAAGCAGCTGGCCCGCCGCAGGGTGGCATGCTGGCCTGGCAGCAGAGCCCTGGGGTGCTTCCCACAGGGGAGGAGGGCTTGTGGTGCCCTCTGTGGGGAACACACCCGGCAAAGACCGGGGAGGAGCACTCAGAGGGGGGCAGGGCTTGCGCTGTGCTGCCCGGGAGCTGGAGTCCAGCCCCGCCAGCCTCCCTGAACCCAGGCTCCGCTCCCTTCTACCCAACACTAACGGATTGCAGTACTTTGGGTTGAGAGGGGGCCCAATGGGCTGATGGGAGTTGTAGTTGTTGACCCAGGGGCAGGTGGGATATGTGGTCCATACCGCTCCAAAAGCTAATGGGAGTTGTAGTTCTCACCCTTTGGGGCTGATGGGAATTGCAGTTTCCGCTCTGGGGTCCCTCTTTGTTACACTGAACCCCGCCCTCCCCAAAAGCCCTGCCCAATAGTTCCCTTGGGCCCTATATTAGCAAATGCTTCCTTCCCAGATGGCTGTGTATGTATTCTTTTTCTTTTTTTGCTTTCTTCTTCTTTCCGTTGTTTTATTATTGTTTTAACAATAATAAGAGGGCCAGCGGCAGTCAAGCTTCGGCCAGGTGCTGGCGGCCCATGGGGGTTTGGGGCGGGGGACGGGGGGAGTCAGTGGGGGTCAGAGGTGGAGGGTGAAGAAAGAGAAAGCTGGGAGTTAGGGAAAGCTCAGGAACCTGGTGTCCCTGCCCCCGACCCCCATCTCCCTGCCTCTCACCTCCCTCCCAAAGTCCTATGGGACCAGCCCCTCCGTGCCCACTCTGCCTCATGGGCCTTGTCACCGCCCGCCTCCAATCTCTCTCCCCATGGCCAACCGCAGTCAGCCGTCCAGGCTCCTTCCCATGAGCACCCTCTCCCATCCTCACACCCCGAGCAATCCCCGCACAGCCCCCCTCCCGTCCCTCTTCCCCAAACCCTCCTTCCCGCTGCCCAGCTTGCCGCCCACCCCAGGCCCCGCATCCTTCATAAAAGCCAGCAGGATGGACCCAGCTCCACAGACATCCGTGTGCGGGGCCGCTCCCCTCCACTGACACCCGGGGGTGACAGCCCCTCCACACCACACGCAGACCCAGCTCCCGGCCTTGGTGCGGGGAGAGGCGGCGAGGGAGGAGAGAGAGCCGGAGGACGCAGGGTGCGCAGGGAGAGGAGCGAGGGAGGGAGAGCAGGCAGACAGGAAACGTGGTGCGGAAAGTTGTTTTTCTTATTTTTTCCGGGAGAACCCGCTTACACAGCTCTGTTTGTAATTTTTTTCTTCATGCTAAAATCACACGGCCTATTTGTTGATGTAAGTTGCCTGAATTCCGTGGTATGCTATCTTCTTTTTTAAAAACAAAAGAAAAAAAAAACAAAAGCAAAAAAAGAAATATCTAGAAAAAAGCCCGTAAGCGATACTGTTGTTCGGTTTGTTTAAATGCTGCTCTCGTATGTTTAAAGTCGTAAGCCAGTAGAGTTTCTTTTTTCCGTTTCTTTTCGATTTCCTTTCCTTTCCGTTCCTTTTGGTTTAAGACGAGCAAAGCCCAGAGAGCCAGGGCCCCGGGGAGCCGGGCGCCGGCGCTGCCGTTGGGGCGGGCGGTGGGGGTGAGGCTGTGGTTTCTGGCTCCGGCGCCGCCCGGCCGGCCCCCCTGACGCCGCCCTTCTCTCTTCTCTCTCTGTTCTAGGCGGAGAGTTAATATTGCCCATTATCACGGAGGACTCCCTAGACCCCCCTCCCGTGGCCACCCGGTCCCCCTTCGTGCCCCCGCCCCCCACCTTCTACCCCTTCCTCACGGGCGTGGGCGCCACGCAGGACACCCTGCCCCCGCCCGCCGCCCGCCGCCCGCCCTCGGGGGGCCCCTGCCAGGCCGAGCAGGACGACAGCGACTGCGAGGAGCCCATCGAGGCCTCGGGCTTCGCCTCCGGGGAGGTCTTTGACTCCAGCCTCCCCCCCACGGACGACGAGGACTTTTACGCCACCTTCCCCCTGGCCACGGACCGCACCACCCTCCTGGCCCCCCGCAAGCCCGTCCCCCGGCCCAACCTCAGGACAGACGGGGCCACGGGCGCCCCCGGGGTGCTGCTCGCCCCCTCCGCCCCGGCCCCCCACCTGCCGGCGGGCAAGATGAACCACCGAGACCCGCTGCAGCCCCTGCAGGAGAACCCGCCCCCGGGGCCGGGGGCCCCCACGTCCTTCGAGCCGAGGAGGCCCCCGCCCCCGCGGCCCGGCGTGACCTCGGCCCCCGGCCCCCCCCGTCTGCCCACAGCCGGCCCCACGGGCCCCGGGGAGCGCGGGCCGGGCGCGGTGGAGGTGGTCCGCGAGTCCAGCAGCACCACGGGCATGGTGGTGGGCATCGTGGCGGCGGCCGCGCTCTGCATCCTCATCCTGCTCTACGCCATGTACAAGTACCGCAACCGGGACGAGGGCTCCTACCAGGTGGACCAGAGCCGCAACTACATCAGCAACTCGGCGCAGAGCAACGGCGCGGTGGTGAAGGAGAAGGCGCCCGCCGCGCCCAAGGCGCCCGGCAAGGCCAAGAAGAACAAGGACAAGGAGTACTACGTCTGAGCCCGGCCGCCCGCCCGCCCCCGCCCGCCCGCACCCCTGCCCGGGGGGAGGGCGGCCCGCCCGCCCGGCTCGGCCTCCGCTCCCGGCGGCCTCAGACTTCTCTCACGGAGAGGAAACGCAAAAAAGAAAGAAAGAAAGAAAAGGAACACCCCGTGCTCGCCCCTTTCCTCCTGCCGTCCGTCCGTCCGTCCGTCCGGGCGGCGCGTCAGTCCGCCGGCTGCCCCTCAGCGCTGCCCCGGGCGGGGCGCGTGCCCACAGCCCCGGGCTGATTTATTTTTTTAAGAGGTAGTTTTATTTTGTGGGGTTGGGCGGGAAGGAAGGCCGGGGGTTTTGTAAAGCGTCCACTCCTTGTCCGGTTCACTTCCCCCCACTTTTCTTTCTCCTCCGCCCCCCCCCCCCCCCGCCCACGGCTTGCAGCCTCTCGGCCCATCCTTCCCCCCCTCTCCCCCCCCCCCCCCGTCGTGTGTGTGTCTGGTTTCTCCCTTTCCTCCCTTTGGGTTTCCAGAGTCGGTGGGAGAAGGGGGGAGGGTGGGCGAGTGGCCCAGCGGGGGAGTGGGGGGCGGGTGGGGCAGTGGGGGCCCCCAGCGCCGGGCTCCGTCCACCTGGGACAGGTGCCTTCCTGGGCCGCCCGCGGGGGGAGCTGGAGCCGGGCCTAAGAAGGCCTGTCCCGCCGTGTGCCGCCGGGCAAGGTGCATTGTGGGGGGAGCTGCCAGAGGAGCAGGGTGGGGGCGGGGGGAGGGGAGGCAAACGCGGATCTCTATTAAAGACAGATGCCCAGGTGCCCGAGCAGCGGCCGGGGCACCGCTGGGCGCCGGCAGCAGGGAAGGGGGGAGGCACTGCCCTCCCACTGCTGGGGTTGCTTGTCTGCCCACGGGCTCCCTGCTCCCCAGTTTTTTTCTCTCTTTGTTAACAAACGTGTCTAAGTCTTGGAAAACACCCCAACCCGGAAATGTGTGGGAAAAGAAAACAAAAACTTTCCAAATCCGAAGGCCCCGTGCCGTTTGTTCGGGGTGGGGGCGGCTCCGGGCCCGGCTCCGGGCTGGGGCCCGTGGACCTCGGCCTGAGCCCCCAGACTTTGGGCTGAGCGTGGCGTTGGCTCCGGGGGGGATTTGGCTTCGTCTCTGCGGCTGACGGGGCGGGAAGCAGCCCCGCTGGTCTCTGGCCCGGTTGGGTCATCCCTGTGGGACCCTCGCTTCTCCGAGTGGGGACAGGGCCCCAGAGGCGGGGGCACAGAGCTCCCTAGCGGCGGCCGCAGCCCCCAAGGCAGCACTGCTGGGGGGGGGGGGGGGGGGCGGGGACGGCGTCACTGGCTGGTCCAGGTTCTCCAGGCGGGTGAGTGGGTAGCCGGGTCCGAAGTTGCCCCCAGTCCTGCCTCCCTCCAAACCTGCTCCCACGGCGTGAGAGGCGAGGACCCTGGCCCACCTCCCTCCAGGGTCCGCCCGGCTGGCGGAGGCCAGCGCCTGGGCTGCCGAGGACGCGGACCCAGCACCCCTCCTGCTTAGGGGCTCGCTCCTTCGCGGAGACACTACCGAGGCTCTCGGGCTGGGCGAGCTGAGAGACCTTCGGGTTTGTTGTTTCAGGAGAGAGGAGGGGAGAGGAGGGGAGAGAGGAGGGGAGAGAGGAGGGGAGAGAGGAGAGAGGAGGGGAGAGAGGAGGAGAGAGGGGGGAGAGATTCACTGGGTGGTTCCTGCATGTCCTGGGCCAAGAATAGAACCGCATCCTCGCACTTTAAGGCGACGCTGCAACCAGCCGAGTTCCCGGCCAGGCCTGTCTGTGCAGCCCCTCATTGGGAGGTGGGGTGCAGGTGAGCCGGGCGTCAGGCACCCTCAGGAGAGCAGAGTGCAGGCGGGCGTGCACCTGTCTCCCTGGTGGAGGGGGACCGCCTCACCCCTGAACTGAGAGCTGGCTCAGACACGCCTGCCGCTCAGTCCCCCCCTCTGGGGAGCGCGCCCCCTCCCACTCTGGGGCGCCATCACCCGCATTGCCTGGTTCGTCCTGTCTCCCTCCACGGCGTCTCTGCTTCTGCCCAGCCCGTTCCCACGCATCTTCCAGCTCCCAAACCCAGGACATGCGGCCGCTTAGACACCCCCAGGCCCTTGGGCTCAGTCCCTGCTGCAGCCCCACCCCGGTTGGCTCAGCTCCCCTCCCTCCCTCCATGCTGGGGTGTAGCCTTTGTCTCGGGACTCCTCCCCCACCAGGGGGTGTAGCCTCAGAGGTCCTGGAGCCCGCCCCCAGAGTCCTAGGGACTGGGTCCCCGTGGCTTGTCCCTCCTCGCCCTCCTACCAGCCCCTCAGGTGGGGGGGGGGGCGCTGGTGCCCCGTCCCCTCACTGCTCACAGTCGAGCGTGAGGTCAGACTCCCCACGGGCAGCTCTAGCCCCGGGCGGAGGCTGGCGGAGGCCCTGGCAGGGGGCCGTCCAGCCAGGCTGGCCTGCCCTGGGTCCGCCGCCGCTCTGTCCAAGGGACGGACTTACCCCAGGGCCCCCGACCCTGCCCGTCACCTCCAGCCAAAGAAAAAGACACAGGCAGCAGCGTCCTTTGGTGTCAGGAAGGGAAGGAGCATCCTTACTTCAGAAATTCTGGAATAGCCCTGACCGGCCGTCAGCATCTGGGGCCAGAGGGGGCAGTGCGGGAGCTGGGGGCGGGGCCGAGTGCCCCTCTCTGCCCAGGGAGGCACGGCTCCCGGCCCGGGGGTGGCTGGAAGGCTTGACTGGAGGAGAGACCCCTGGACCTGCCACTGACTCCGTTTACCCATCTGTAAGAGACGGCCCCCCTCTCACTTCCTTTGTGCTGAACTCGGCCCCTGGGCCTGGGCGGGGCCCTCGGGGTCTGGCCGGCCCGGGGGTGGCAGAAGTTCCAGCTCACCCCTCATGGCAGTTAGAACTTGGGGGTGTCAGGAGAGTCCACCTTGGGGGACAGGACAGGGTTTGGGGAGGGAGCTGGCAGTGAGGTCTGACTGAAGCTTTGGATCTGGAAGCCCTGCCCTGCAAGCCCTCCCGGGGGGGGAGCCCCAGCTCCGCCTGTGCGGGGCTCTTCTGGGAGGGTGGCCCCCGGATGGGCCTGGGCCCGCGGCGCCCCACGGGAAGGCCTGCCGTTCAGGGAGCTGTGCCCAGCTGTGCTGCAGGCCGGCAGCGGCTGCCCACGGTGCACGTCCCCCTCCGCAGCCCGGGCACTCGCCACTGACCGCCCTCCCTCGTGGCCGAGGCAGGCCGGGCCCGGAAGCCTGGCCACCCGGAGGGACGGCAGGACGGCCGTTCAGGCCATGGGGTGCGGGGACCTGCAGGGACCTCGCTGGCTCTGAGGGGAGCCCTGCCCTCGGGGACCATCGCTGGCTGCTGGGGCACTGGAGGCCTGAGCTGGGTCCCCACCTGCAGCCCAGGGCGGACTCCTGATGCGCCCCCACCCCCACCCCCCCACCCCGGCTGAGCGTCCCGGCAGTCTGCTCCTGGGAGCCTCAGTTTTCCCACCTGGGAAACGGCAAAGTCTCCCGAGGCTTCGGGAAAAGATGGGATGAGATGGTGCCCTGAGGTGCCAGCCTGGTGCGTGGCCCGTAACGGGGCGGGGAGGGCGGCTGCTCCGGGGGCACCAGGGCAGGAAGGCTGGCCCGTGGCCGAGGCGGTGAGGGCCAGTCATTGGTTCCTTTATTCACGCTCTCGTCTCCTCCCACCTGTGCCCTTCCGCCGGCTCTGAGGGGAGCTGGGGACACCCCGACCCCGAGGGAACGCTCAGGCGGGGGCGGGAGCCAGGTGTGTGGCTGGGGCCGTGGGTCCGGGGCCGGTTAGGTCCCTGGCTGGGCCCGGGGCCTGGGGCTGGGAGGCTGTGGGCGTTGGTGGAGACGGTGGCAGGGGGAGCTCAGGAGGAGACGCGGCGGTGTGGCCGGAGTGTGGAGGAGGGGGGCCGGGAGCCGCCTTTCGGGCGAAGCTGAGGAGCCAAGAGTCCATTGCTGAGAGCCCTCCGGGGGGTGAGGGTCTGGGAGGCTCTGACCACGGGGGACGGTCACCTCGGAGCCCCCTGCGCCCGCGATGGAGGTTAAGCGGCTCCTGCCGATCACACCATCCTTTGCCCTCGCTGTGTGGCAGGCGGCTCCGCGGGGAGAGGCAGGGCCGGCGGAGGGCGCCCCGGGCCCCTGGGAACCCCCGGGCCCCGGGAACCCAGGCGGCGGCTCTCTGCCGTCAGCAGGGACGGGCTCCTCGGGGCCTCAGGCTCAGGGAGCCTAAAACTGCGTGGATTTCAGGACGGAAGGCTCTGGGGCACCGGGCGTGGCCTTCTTCGCCGACCTGCTCCGGAAAGACGCGGGGGAGTTGTGTCTTGAAGGTGCAGTGACCCTGACCTCTGACCCGCGTCCAGAGGCAGAGCCCGCTGCTCTCAGGGCCCAGGGCCGAGCTCCCCGAGCTCACGGCCTTGACAGACACCTTGGGGCTATGGGGGTAGAGTCTGGGGCCAGTGAAGACCCAACAATGGCCATCCTGCCCTGGCTCCCTGCTTACATCGGGCCGCACTCCCTCCCCCGATTCTCTCAAGGCGGAGCCGGGCAGCCGGGCCCCGTGGGCCTCAAACAGAAGAACGGGAACGGGGTGCACACCCGCATGTCAGCGGGAGCCGGCCCTCGGCCTCCGCTGGGCCTCCGCTCCCCTCTCTTCAGGGGTGGGTGGTGGCCAGCCCCCGCCCCCCGACCTGGGTTCCGGGTTCACTCACTGGTTCTGCACGTCCTGGATGGTGTCGGGCAGCGGGAGGTTCCGGGTCTCGGGCAGCAGCAGTGCGGCCAGGCCGCTCAGCACGGGCACCGCCCCGTACACCAGCAGGGGCAGCGAGGGGTGGTGGACGCCCAGGAGCCGGACCAGAGGCCCCAGGATGGCTCCCCCGCGGGCCGACATCTGGCCCAGGCCCACCGCGGTCATCCTGCGGGCACAGGGCCCGGGGAGGGGGGGCTCAGCGAGACCACGTGGGAGAGGGCACGGGCAGAGCACCCGGCCTGGGGGCCCCCGCCTGCCTGTCCTCCCGCCGGCCTCACCTGAGCACGGTGGGGAAGAGCTCGCCGGTGTAGATGGAGACGCAGCTGTAGGCCACCCCTATCCACCCGAGGCTCAGCAGGGCCAGGGCTGCGCGCAGGGCCCTCATCTCTGCAGGCGGAGACGGGGTGGCAGGGGCCCCAGCGTCAGCTGGAGGCTCTCTCCCTGACTCCCAAACGCCTGTCACCTCCACACGGTGTCCCCAGGCCCCACACAGGCGCCATGACCTGTGACCTCACAGCCACATTCTCTGATCCCCCCAATCTGTTTCCCACCCAGACACCCAGAGCCAGACCCAAGGGGTCCCCCCCATTTCCCCGTCCCTGTCCCCACAACTCACCACCGAGTCCTCATTTATCCCCGGTTTTCCCAGTGTCCCCCACCCCCTGCCATCCCTGCTCCACCGCCCCGCCCAGGCCACCCCACCTCCCCCAGCCGGCCCGTTCTAGCCCAGCACCCTCCGAGGAGGGCCCGGGCCGGCTCCAGGCTCAGGCCTCCGCCCCAGGCCGGTGCTCGGCCCCAGCGGGGCCCCAGCGCCGGCTCACCACGGGGCACCAGCGCGTTGGCCAGGATGCAGAGCCCGGCCAGCACCAGGGCGGCGGCCTGCGTGGGCCGGCGGCCCAGCCGGCTCAGCAGCAGCAGGGTGCCCAGCTTGGCGGCCATGTCCACCACCCCGATGAGGACCTGGAGCAGGAAGATGTTGCTGTCCAGGGCCTGCAGGTCCAGGGCCAGGCCGAAGAAGGTGAAGCCGAAGGCAAACCTGGGCGGGACGGGGGGACGGGGGGCATCAGGCGGAGGCGTGGGCCGTCCCAGCGCCTGGCAGGTCTCAGGCCCACTTCCACCTGCCGGCCCCGTGGCCGCGGGGTGGCAGAGGGCATTTCCCAGAGTCCCTGTGCCTCCTTAGGTTTGGCCAATGGGAGGCACCGGTGAGAGGCTGGAGGCGGGGCCAGGGGGAAGCAGGGGGTTCCTCCCTCCCTGTCCCTGGGGGCCCTGGGGGCCCTGTCCCCTCCAGGGCTCCATGGTCCCCTGAGCAGCCCCCCCCCCGAGGCCTCTTTGCCGGGTGGTCCTGGCTCCCAGGCTGAGAATACCCCTCCCCACTCCTGGTCCCTCCAACGAGGGTGGGTGTGCTTGCTGGTGAGTTCGGCCTCCCCATCCTCCTGGGCTCCTCAGTGCCTTCGTTAGGAGCCTCCCATTCCTCTCTGCTCCCCGCACTCAGCGGCCTGAGCCACCGGCCTGGCCATTCCACCGATGGACGTGCGGGGCTGTCCCCTGGGCCGGAGCACCCCCACCGGCCCCAGACCTGTGGGGCCACCCGAGAGCCCTCAGAGGCCCCGCCTGTGCAGCAGAGCCCTGCGGGCAGCGGGCGGAGGCGGGCGGGGGCGGGAGGGCATCTACCAGCACAGGGTGGAGATGCCCGTCCGGAGCCCCAGTCCAGGCGCGCAGAGCAGGTCGCCCAGGCTGGCGGGAGCCCGGCTGGCACTGAGCTCCTCCTGCATGGCAGAGAGCACGACCTGGGGGGGGGGGGGCATTGTCAGCGCTGGCAGCTCCAGCAGCACCCCCCCTTACCCTGGGGGCCAGGCCCTCCCGCAGGCCCCGTGCGGGGTCGGAGCGGCCTGCGGGCCCGGCCCTGGGGAGGGCGCCCTGCCCCACCTCCATGGTCAGTGCGTCCCCCGCGGCCCTCCTGCCGTTGACGGCGGCCACGCGCCGCAGCTCCCGCAGGCCCCGCTCCAGCCGGCCCGTGATGAGCAGCCACCGCGCTGACTCCACCAGCCACCTGGCGGGGCGGGAGGGGGGCAGCTGGGAGGGGCCGCCGCCTGGGCCCCGGGCCTGGCTCCCGGGGGTGGCGCAGGGGCCGGCCCGCACCAGCCTCTCGGACCCTCTTGCCCCTCTGCCCCCCCGGGGTGGCCTCACTGGTGTCCACAGGCCCCAGACCGGGAGGCGCGGCCGGCGGGCGGGTGGTAAGGGACGCTCACTTGCGGCAGCCACACCATCTCAGCCACACTCCTCCCAGCGGCCCTGCCCCCTCCTCCTCCTCCTCCCTCTCCTGGGTTGAGGTGGGGGTGGGTCCCTGTTCTCCCCTTCTTGCCTCCCTCCCAACCCCATGGCCCTTTCCTTGCCTCACCTGGGAGCCAGGCCTGGACGGGGTGGTCCTGGGTGCAATAAGGTGCCCCACCCCCTGCCAGTAGCTACGGGGGCGGGGGGGGGGGGGCACAGTCCTGCAGCCGCCACAGGCCCCGAGCCTGCCAGGGTCCCTCCTCTGCCGTCCGTCAGAGCCCGGGTACCACAACCCTCCCCCTTGTCTCCATGCTGCACCTCCTGGCCGAGCTGACACCCCTCCCCCAGTACCCCACTCCCCACTCCCCAGCCTGCAAACAGCTTCCTACTTGCCCCGGTGGGGCCTGGAGAAGGGTCTTTGGTAATACACCCCGCCCCGCCCCACAGGTAGTCAACAGTTCTCAGCACCTCCAGCCCCCCTCCCCGCTCCCCGCTCCCCGTGCTGGACTGGCCGGGAGCCGCCTCCCTCCCCGGCGGCGGGGCCGGGCGGCACCCACCAGGAGTACCCGAAGCAGAGGAAGAAGGGCAGGGAGACCGCCAGCTGCAGCCGCGCCCAGTCGCGCACGCCGTAGGCCACGGCGGCCACCAGCAGCATGCCGCCGCTGTAGCCCAGGGAGTTGAAGGTCATGGCCAGGACGCGGGCCTGGGTGGACGTCCACTCCATCACTGCGGGGAGACGCAGGGTCAGCCCGGGCCTTCGGGGAGCCCCCGCGCCCGGCCCGGCACCTACGCAGCGTGGCGGTGTTCATCATGACGCCGGCCATGGCCAGGGCCCCCAGGAAGCGGAAGAGGCAGTAGAGGGGGAAGGAGGGGGCGAAGGCGGTCGCGGTGCCCCACGCGGCTATCTGCAGGTAGCTCCAGGTCAGCACCAGCCTGCGCCCGAACCTGTCG
>CM050520.1:3982330-4224830 GCA_027563665.1 Antrozous pallidus | reverse complement strand
TGTGTGCGTGTGACTGTGTGTGACTGTGTGTCTGTGTGTGTGAGTGTGACTGTGTGTGTGTGACTGTGTGTGTGTGACTGTGTGTGTGTGACTGTGTGTGTGTGTGACTGTGTGTGTGTGACTGTGTGTGTGTGAGTGTGTGTGTGTGAGTGTGTGAATTTGTGTGTGTGTGTGAGTGTGTGTGTGAGTGTGACTGTGTGTGTGTGACTGTGTGTGACTGTGTGTGTGTGTGACTGTGTGTGTGTGTGTGAGTGTGTGTGTGTGTGTGAGTGTGTGAATTTGACTGTGTGAGTGTGTGTGTGAGTGTGTGTGTGAGTATGACTGTGTGTGTGTGACTGTGTGTGTGTGACTGTGTGTGTGTGTGACTGTGTGTGTGTGACTGTGTGTGTGTGACTGTGTGTGTGTGAGTGTGACTGTGTGTGTGTGACTGTGTGTGTGTGACTGTGTGTGTGTGTGACTGTGTGTGTGTGACTGTGTGTGTGTGACTGTGTGTGTGTGTGAGTGTGTGTGTGAGTGTGTGAATTTGACTCTGTGTGTGTGTGTGTGTGTGTGTGTGTGAGTGTGTGTCAGTCCCGGCCTCATGAACATCTCACGCCTACTCCTGCCAAAGCTGAGCTCCCCGTCCCCATGCTGCTCCCCGGGCTCCCCACTGTAGCGCCCACGCCTCCTCTGCAGGGCCACCCCTGTCCCCCGTCCTTCCCTCTCCCACACACCCTGGGCCGGGAGGGCCGGAGCCCTGCCACAGGGCACACGGGACACGCGGCCTCTCTCCTCTGCCCGGCGCCCTCGCCCGGGACCCCGCAGCGGCCTCGATCGATGGTGCTGTTCACGTCCATGCCCCGTGTCCCCGTGGTGCTCGAACCCGGCGGCATGGCCTCACCGCGGCAGAAAGCCCCGCCTGCACGCGACCCCCCCCCCCCCCGGGGCAGCCCTGGCCTCGCTGTCCGGACGGCCCTGCCTGCAGCCCTCCACCCGGTTCTGGTCCGAAACGGCTTCCTTCCCGTCTGTGTCGTTAGGGCTCATTGTCGCCGAGACCGGTGCGGCTCAGTGGACAGAGTGCCGGCCTCTGGTTGGGGCGCGAATGGGAAGCAACTGATTAACCCCTCCGATGAGGATTAAAAATAAGTAAATTAAAGGGTGAGGACTTGGCCAATCTTGTTCCCTGCTGTGCGCGTCACTGAGCCGCGCCCGGCGCACAGTAGGGACGGGGACGTACGGACTGGCTGGACGGAGGCGCAAACCCCTCATTCGGCCTGACAGACCGCCCAGGGCTCAGCAGGGCCCCCTCTTCCTGTGTGGGGGGCCCGGGCGGCTCAGGCACGCGCTCGCCGGCTGAGCTCAGGCTGCTCCTCGGCCCTGAGACTCTGACTGCCCGGCGACGGGCCGTGTGGTCCCAGAATTCATGCTTTTCGCTTAGAAACCACTGTGGTTCTTCCCGAGCTGCCGGGCCTGCCTCTCGCTCCCGGTCCCGTCTCGTGGCTGGGTGGCTGCCCCGTCTCCGGGAGGCCCTCGTGTGCTCCCCGCGACCACGGGCCGTTCACTGGCTGAGAAACGTCGCCGAGGGCTCGAGGGCCAGCCCTGCTCCGGGCCCCGGGGGCAGCGGTGAGCAGAGGAGCCCCGCCTGGGGCTCCTGGAAATGACCGGGCCACGGACGGAAGTAAGGCCCCGTGCGTGCAGAGGAAGGGGCCACTAGGTGGGAGGACCTCTGTGGAGGCGACTTGACCAGGAGGGCACGAGGCACGCGGATGCTGGGGGACGAGCGTTCCAGGCACAGGGAGGAGCACGTGCAAAGGTCCTGGGGTGGGCATGTGCCTCAGGAGCCGTTGGCGCCGGTGGGCTGCAGCGCCGTGAGCCCCCGAGAGAGGAGGAGGCGGTGAGGGTGGGGCAGTTCCGAGGCCGCGACGTATAGAGCCTCACAGGGCTTCAGAAGGAGGAACGCATGTTTGCTTTTTAATATCTATTTCATTGATTTTTTTACAGAGAGGAAGGGAGAGGGGGAGGGAGTTACAAACTGATCAGCTGCCTCCTGCACAGCCCCCACTGGGGATGTGCCCGCAACCAAGGTCCATGCCCTTGTCCGGAATCGAACCCGGACCTTTCAGTCCGCAGGCCGACGCTCTATCCACTGAGCCACACCGGTTTCGGCAGAACTGTGTCTTCTTATCGTGAAACACATCACCAAGCGGGGCGACGATGCCCATTTCACAGAGGAGGAAATCGATGGTGATGGTGGTGGAGCCCCAGTGATCTGGGGAGCCCCGATTCAGAGACCAGGAAGCCTGCCTGGCCTCTCCCCGGCCCCGCCCGGGCCCTGCGCTGAGCACAGGTGGGGACGCGATGACTCAGAGCCGGCCCGAGGCAGCTGCACCCCATGACCTGGCAGAGGGAAGAGCCAAGGCTGCACCTCCCTCTACGCCCCCACCTCCGTGGGCTGGTCTGTGAGGTGGACGGAGCCCCTGAGGCCGCTCGGAAGACACCTGCCAGCCACCAGCTGTCCCCGCTCAGGCTCCCATGTCCCCCTCGTGCTCCCCGCCTGCCTTCAGGCCTTGGCTGCCTCCTCCCCGTGGCCGGCCCGGGCCCCCCAGAGGACCGACCCCCTGAAAGGCCCTGTTCTCTTACCCGAGGGCCACAGCCACCACAAGCCCGCCAGCCCTGCCAGCGTCTCCTCTGCTGCCCCTGCCCCCTCCGAGCAGCCTGCCCGCTGGGCCAGCCTTGGCCGGTCCCTCTGCTGGGCCATGGGGTGCAGCTTCCTCGCCTGAGTCATCGCGTCCCCACCTGTGCTCAGCGCAGGGCCAGGGAGAGGCCAGGCAGGCTTCGTGGTCTCTGAATCGGGGCTCTGGGGCCTCCATTTCCTCGTCTATAAAATGGGCATCATAGCCCGCTCGGCAACGTGGTTTCCATGATGGAAGACAGTTCTCGAGGGTCTGCAGCTTCTCTGGCCACCGGGTGTACAGTCAGGACACTCAGAGCCCCAACACCAGGTCCTCTCCAGACCGAACACCTGGCTTCCCGGGGGTCCCTGTTCCAAGCTGCTGCTCCGGCCTCCGGGAAAGCGGGGCCCGGTCCTCATCAGCACCAAATGCGCCCCCATGTGGCCACAGTCTCAGCCCAGAACTCCCCACCGGGTAGCCAAGGTGCTTGGTGCTTCTTGACGATGGTGGTGCTGATGGTGATGCTGTTGGTGGTGCTGATGGTGGTGATGGTGATGGTGATGGTGATGGTGATGGTGGTGGTGATGGTGGTGGTGATGGTAATGATGGTGGTGATGGTGGTGATGGTGATGGTGATGATGGTGATGATGGTGATGGTGATGATGGTGATGATGGTGATGGTGGTGATGGTGGTGGTGGTGATGGTGGTGATGGTGATGGTGGTGACGGTGATGATGGTGATGATGGTGATGGTGATGGTGGTGGTGGTGGTGATGGTGATGGTGGTGATGGTGATGCTGATGGTGATGCTGTTGGTGGTGCTGATGGTGATGGTGATGGTGGTGCTGATAGTGATGGTGGTGATGGTGGTGATGGTGATGGTGATGATGGTGATGGTGATGGTGGTGATGGTGATGGTGGTGATGGTGATGATGGTGATGGTGATGGTGGTGATGGTGATGGTGGTGATGGTGGTGGTGGTGATGGTGGTGATGGTGATGGTGGTGACGGTGATGATGGTGATGATGGTGATGGTGATGGTGATGGTGATGGTGATGGTGATGGTGGTGATGGTGATGGTGGTAATGATGGTGATGGTGATGGTGGTGGTGATGGTGATGGTGATGATGGTGATGATGGTGATGGTGATGATGGTGATGGTGATGGTGGTGATGGTGGTGGTGGTGATGGTGGTGATGGTGATGGTGGTGACGGTGATGATGGTGATGATGGTGATGGTAATGGTGATGGTGATGGTGATGGTGGTGATGGTGATGGTGGTGATGGTGATGGTGGTGATGGTGGTGATGGTGATGGTGATGGTGGTGATGGTGGTGATGGTGATGGTGGTGATGGTGATGGTGATGATGGTGATGGTGGTGATGGTGATGGTGGTGGTGGTGATGGTGGTGATGGTGATGGTGATGGTGGTGATGGTGATGGTGGTAATGATGATGATGGTAATGGTGGTGGTGATGGTGATGGTGATGATGGTGATGATGGTGATGGTGATGATGGTGATGGTGATGGTGGTGATGGTGGTGGTGGTGATGGTGGTGATGGTGATGGTGGTGACGGTGATGATGGTGATGATGGTGATGGTGATGGTGATGGTGATGGTGATGGTGGTGATGGTGATGGTGGTGATGGTGATGGTGGTGATGGTGGTGATGGTGATGGTGATGGTGGTGATGGTGGTGATGGTGATGGTGGTGATGGTGATGGTGATGATGGTGATGGTGGTGATGGTGATGGTGATGGTGGTGGTGGTGATGGTGGTGATGGTGATGGTGATGGTGGTGATGGTGGTGATGGTGATGGGGAGAGGATGATGCTGGTGACCTCAGTGGCCCTGAATCTTTATTGTGTTGGACACAATGTAAGTTCTCTCCCTGTATTAAGTCACTGCATCCGCCGAAACTGGTTTAGCTCAGTGGCTAGAGCCTCGCCCCCACCCCAGTTCCCTGGCCCCTGAACCATCTTCGCTAAGTGGGTCCAGGAGACCAGGAGGCTGGGCAGCCGCTGGCTCCTTCTCTCCGAGTGCCTGGCCTCCCGCCCGCCTGGCCTCCCGTCACCGCAGGAGCCTCGCTCTCCCGGTGCCAACGCGATTCTTCGTGTTAAAATTCAACCGAGATGCTCACCGGCCGCGGGACCAACTCGGCGGAACTCGGCGGCTCCGGGAGCAGGACTTTGCCCGCTCGCCGGGCGAGGGCCTTCCCGCGGCTGACAGCGACCAGCTGGCCCCTGTCCCTGTCTTAACGGCGGATGTGGGTCCAGCCCGCCCGGCCCCTCCGCCTCCTCCCCGGAGCTGGGCCTCTGCCCGGCGCTGGCCGGAGTCCCAGGCGTGGCCTTTGCTTCAGGACAAACAGCTCCCCGGTTTGATTCCATGCTGATCCAAGAGCAGACGCTGTCAGGGAAGTCACTTAGAATTTATCACACGTGAAGGGAGGCTGGGGAGCGAGCTGATCACAGGGCGCCAGCGGGCTCTGAGCAGACCGGGGTTCGACGCGAATCGGGTCTGATCTCTCGCGGCGCCGGGTGAGAGAGGGGGCGGGGGTGCCTGCGGGGAGCCCGGGCCGGAGGGCGCCTGAGTTGGCCGAGGAGAGTGGACAGCTGACCACAGAGTCCGACTCCGGGAAGCTTGTAACTGTGCCGAGGCTGCCGATGACGGCCGGATGGGGGGAGGGAGGGCTGGCGTCCGGGGGCCTGGCTGGGATCGGGCCGGGTTTGGGTCCCGGCATCTCTCTGGCTTCAGTGTCTTCGCCTCCCCGGCTCGAGGTCAGTGCCGCCCCGGGAGGTGTGTGCGGGGACCTGAGTCCGAGCTTTGTGACATCGGTGAGACCGGAGCTTCTCGGAGGCCTCCGGCCCTCCTCCCCGCCCCTCACGCCCGCCGCCTCTGGGCCTCCTCCCCTGCAGCGCCGGCCCCGGCTCCCCCAACCCGGCCCCTCCGCTCTGGACCCCTGTCCGCAGGGAAACTGCTGACGGGGCTGCTGGGGGCTGGGCTCCTGAGACCAAACGGCAGAGGCTGCCGCCTGATGGACGGGGGAGCCCAGCCCGCAGGCCGTACTATTTCGGACGCTTCTATTTTGAGGTTCAGGTGGCCTTACTTACACTGTAAGCTGGGGGAGGGGGAGGACCATGGCCACCAGCTCCTGGCGTCCTGTGGACCCCTCTGTGGGCCGTGGAGGGGGCAGGCGTGCCGGCCCGGAGGAGGAAGCACGCCCTTGGCCCAGGGCCAGCCCCGTGCGGTGTGCAGGGCGGGAGGCCGGCCCGGGCCTGCACAGGCCGAGTGTGCTCCGCCCTCACCTGCTCACGCAGCCGGAGAACCGGGCGCTGAGCCCCCGGCGAACACAGGCTCAGAGAGGGCAGGCAGCTCGCCCAAGGTCACACAGCAGTCAGGGTTCAACCCAAACTGTAAAGCCTGAGCCGCCCTGGCCAGCTCGGCTCCGTGGATACAGCGTGGGCCCACGGACTGAAGGGTCCCGGGTTCGATTCTGGTCAGGGCGTGTACCTCCGTGGCAGGCTCGATTCTCAGCCCTGGTCGGGGAGGGCGTGCAGAGGCAACCAATGCCTGTGTCTCTCACGTCGATGGTCTGTGCCTCCCGCTCCCGTCCACTCTCTGAAAATCCGTGGGGAAATGGCCTCGAGCGAGGACTAACAACACGAACTTTGAAAGAAAGCCTGCCATCACCGAGCCCCGGACCGGCCGCAGGGGGAGGCTGGGGTTCGGGGTGTGGGTCGGGCAGGGCCAGCCGGGAGCCCGGGATAGGGGAGGAGCCGCTGTCAGTCCCGGAAGCTCCCAGGAAGCCCAGGAATCGGGGTTCCAGGCCCGGCCCGGCCGGGCTGCTTCCTTCCTCTGCTCTCAGGCAGGAATTGGATGCACATTTTAAACAGCAAACGGAGAGAAGCGGAGAGAGGAGCGACTCGCAGTAACGCACTGAGGCCGCTGGGCGTAGCCCAGTCTGGAGCAGCGACGGGACAGAATTGTTGTTTTTTCAAATAAATCTTTATTGTTCAGATGATTACAGGTGTTCTCTTTTTTCCCCCCCATAGCTCCCCTCCACCCGATCCCCCACCCCACTCCATGCCCTTACCCCCCACCACTGTCTTCATCCATAGGTGTAAGATTTTTGTCCGATCTCCTCCCGTTCCCCCTACCTCCTTCCCCCCGAGAATTGTCAGGTCACTCCCTTTCCATGTCCCTGATTCTATTCTGTTCATCAGTCCATTCTGCTCATCAGATTTTTCATCCACTTGATTGTTAGATTCACTTGTTGGTAGGCATGTGTTTGTTATCATTTTGTTGTTAGCGTTTATCTTTACCTTTTTCTTCTTCCTCCTCTTCCTGAAGAATACCCTTCAGCATTTCATATAATCCTGGTTTCGTGGTGATGAGCTCCTTTAGCTTTTTTTTGTCTGTGAAGCTCTTTATCTGGCCTTCAATTCTGCATGATAGCTTTGCTGGGTACAGTAATCTTGGTTGTAGGTTCTTGCTGTTCACCACTTTGGATATTTCTCGCCACTGCCCGGGCAGAGCTGTGCTCTCCGCTGTGTGCACACGCCGGCTCCCGGGCCGGGTGGACGTTCCCTGAGTGGGACTTCCCTCGCGGGCCTGGCCTCCGGCCTGGGAAAGGACACGCTGAGCCTGGACCAGCAGCCACGGGAGCGCTGGCCCAGACACAGTTCCTGGGGCCCAGGAATATGCATTCACCACGAGCCCCCGGGCCATCCTGCTGCCCTGGGACCCAGCTTCCTCACCGAGGCTGGGCTGGAGGAGGCCTCTGAGCACAAGGCAGCCAGAGACCTCTCCTCCTCCTCCTCCCACGTGCTCTAAACAGGCTCTTTCCCCTGCCCTGTGCCTGTCGTGGGCGCTCTACGCTTTGCTCACTGCAGAAGGTCAGACCTCCCGGCTTTGACAGAAGGCGCCAGGAATTTCCCGCCGACTCTCTGCTTCCAGGCCAAGGAATTTTTCACTTGTATTTTCTGTTTTTTTCTGGAGCCGCTGGGGGCAGGGCTTCCTACGGCCGCTGCGCCACCTGGTGGTCACACCCGGGACTGCAGCGTTTCCAGCATCAGCGTCCTTGCATCCTTGCTCGGGTGCCCATCCCCCAAGGGTTCCCAGGCCCCCGGAGGGAGGAGAGGATTAAGGGGGGGGGGGGGGGGGCGGGGAGGGGAGGCAGGAGACAGGCAGCCTTAGATAATAGCCGCCAAGTCCTCCAAGTGTCTCATCAAATTAATTGGTGTAAATTGAACCCTTGGTTCTCTCTGAACCATAATTGCCATTGGGGTGGGTTTTCCCAGCCAAGGGCTCCGTCAATTAAAGCCAAGGCCAAGCTCGGCTGCCAAGCGACCTTCGGCAGTTCCCCCCCCGCCCCCTGAGACGCTAAGCTCCTCAGCTCTCCGTGGAGGCTTCCACGCAGGACAGTGAGAGCCAGTGCCAGCGAGGACGAGCCACCACCGTCGTGCCAGCACCCCCATCCTCGCCAGCACCCCCATCCTCGCCAGCACCCCCCATCCTCGCCAGCACCCCCATCCTCGCCAGCACCCCCCATCCTCGCCAGCACCCCCATCCTCGCCAGCACCCCCATCCTCGCCAGCACCCCCGATCCTCGCCAGCACCCCCCATCCTCGCCAGCACCCCCATCCTCGCCAGCACCCCCCTTTATTCTTCCTGGTTTCTTTCCCAGTTGAAGTCAAAGCCTTTGGGTCACAGCTGGCTCCCGGGTCTGGCCCTGCCTGCCCTCCTGGAAGAACCTGCGCGGGTGGAGGGCCAGCTCCCTTGGCCCTGAGTCTCCCGCTGGCTCCCTCCACGTCTCCCTTCCCCAGCCGAGGTCACCTCCACATGCATGTGCACACTCCAGTCTGTGGGAACCCCCCAAGGCAGGAAGGCCAGGCCTCTGTGGGGTGGCAGCCCCGGGACAGGCCGGCACCGCCGCCCCCTGGCGGGCCCCGGTCACGCTCACACCATCGGCAGGCGGGTGGCCGACGGGAAAGCGTCTGCCTCAGTGACTGCTCGGAGCAGGAGCGACACCCCGCACTCTGACCCCGAGCTGGTCCCAGCATCCTCTGGGGCTCCGCTCCGGGGCCCCCTGGCTGCGGGAGGCTCAGGGTGTGAGTGCTGGCCCCGGGGTGGGGCGGGGCACGTGTCCCCCGCTGGCCGCTCTGCCCGCCTGAGCAGGACCGTCACGCCCGGTCACCCTGACCCGCTCCCAGCCGCCAGCTCACACGCTCTCCTGTCCAGAGGGTTCAGATCCCCGAGTGGCTGACCCTGTGGTGGTGAAGCGGTGTCCCCACACGCGTGTCCACGTCCGAATCTCTGGAACCCGTGAACGTGACCTGACCTGGGACAGGGTCGTGGCAGGGGACGTGGCGGACCGAGCGGAGTCACCTGGGCTGTCCAGTGACAGGTGTCCTCAGGAGAGACACGCGTGGAAGCATGAGGAGGACAGGTGGAGGTCACGTGAGGGCGGAGGCACAGACGGGGTCAGACAGCCACAAGCCAGGGACCCCCGGAGCCCCCAGAACCTGGAGGACACGCGGCCGCGGGAGGGAGGTGGCTCTGCAGACCCTCGGAGTTCGGACGGTGGCCGTCCCTCAGCGCCGGGAGAGAGTGAATGTCTGCCAGCCACCCAGTCGCTGGCACTTACTCATTCCACTGGGTTCCTGACATTATTGGCCAGCAATTTCCCTCCGTCTACCAAGACTCAGTCACACGACAGGACACAGCGCACACATTAACTGTTCGGGAGCTTGGGAACGACCAGAAAGGGCCTGTGGCTGAGGACAGAGCGGACGAGGTATTTAAGGAAGTCGGACAGCGTGTGCAAAGGTCCTGGGGCAGCGAGGGGAGAGATGGGAGGAGAGGTCTGAGCCTCGGAAGAACCTGTGGGGATGGGGCAGGGATGGCGCTGGGCACAGACCCCGGCCTGGCCCCGCCCCGGGCTGAGGAGGGCGTGAGACAGCAGAGCCGCAGTTACGTCCCCGGTTTGAAAGTTCTTGGCCACGGTGTGGAGACGACTTGGGTGAGAACAGGCTGCAAAGAGGGAAAGCAAGACACGCCCAGAATGACCTCGAAGTCCCTCCGAGTAGCTTTTCTGAGAGCTCGATGGCCCCGGGGCGTGTGGGAGTCCTGAGCGTCTCTGCGGGCAGCCTGCCCTCGGCCCAGAGGAGCTGGCGAGGTCAGGAGCCGGGTTAACGGTTAAGCCTGTTCATCGGGCCGGGGCCTCCCGGCACAGCTCCTGCCCTGAGAGCCCTGGAGGCTCCGTGGTGGGGACAGTCCTCCAGCCTGGCCCCAGGAGGGCCACACCTGTCCCGGCCCTGAGCCGCCGTCACGAGCTGCCTGCACCGAGCAAGACTGCAGCTGCGGGAGCCTCTGCCGACCCCGAGCGACCCCGCAGGTGGCGGCCGAGCACAGGCTGTGCAAATGCTGCCGAGCCGCTCGGCCCCGGGAGAACCCAGGGTCCCCGGCACCTGCAGGCGCGCTCCCCCCCGACAGGCCTCCCCAAGCGACACGGGGGCAGCAGACTCGACACCAACGCGCTGCGAACGGCCCAGGACCTGGTCTGACCCACGGCTCCCTCCCCCCGAGATGAGAGCCGCCCCCAGATCGGAGCCAGCCCCCACAGTTCTGAAAAAAACCTTCCCTAGCCCCCAAGCTGATGGGTGCTGCCCTGGCCCGTGCCCTCCCCAGGGCTGGCATGAGCCCTGGCCAGTGAGATGCTGGGCAGCAGGGGCCCATGTGGGCCTGGGGGCCGGGCTGGGGCCTCCCTCGGAGGCCGCAGGGGCAGCTCTGTGCCTGGGGGCCCCCACGAGCCCCAGCATGGCAGCAGAGGGGAGGCAGGAGGCTGAGGCTCCCCACTCTCCCCTGGCCTCCCTCCGTGTGGTCCGTGGGCCCGCAGCATCGGGGAGCTTGGGCAAGTGCGGGGTCAATCTGCAGGGACCGAGAGCCCCGGGCAGGTGTGGGCCCGTTCAAGTTCAAGGTTGAAGTTCAGGGCACTGGCCCCGGCCCCTCTCCTCCACAGCCACCGCTGTCCAGCCCTTCACCTGCTCCGTAGGGTGCCCTCACCTCCACCACCGCCTCCTCACGCAGCCTGACCCCTCTCCTGGAGCTCCGGAGGAGGAGGGGCTGCGTCTCAGAGAGGCCCGCGGCTGCCTTGTCACTTTCTGTTCTCCGCCTCATCGGGCCACGGCGCAGGGAGCTGGGGGCGGTGCGGGGACGGGACGCTGCCCCACCAGCTCCGCGCTGAGCTTGCTCTGGTGCAGAGCCGCAGACAGACGCCGGGCCAGGGGCTCCCCTCTGTCCCCGCCAGCCCCCCCCCCCCCCCCCCGCACCAGGCACTCCTCCTCCTCCTGAGTCTCACGCGGCCAGGAGCCTTCCGGACGGAACGTGCGGTGACACTGACGGGGCCAGCAGGCCCGAGCCCCGCTTCTCAGGGTCTCCTGGGGCTTGTCATCTGGCTCCGGGGCCTGGTGGTGAGCACGGGGCGGACAGAGCACGCATCTCTCCTCCCACCCCACCCCCATCCGAACGGACAGAGAGCTGGGAAAAGGTGGCCAGGGGAGGGAAGGCGCGTGAAGATCACGGGCAGATGGACAAGGGCCCAGGGCCCACACCCCACGTGGGAGGAAGAGGAGCTTTTGTGGAGACGGGATAGCGCCAGGTGGGGGGCTGTGGGGGTCACGGGGGTCACTAGAGGGGTGTCAGCAGCGTTGTCATGCCAGCCGCCCTCCCCAGCACCCTCAGCCACGGTTCCCATGTTTCCCAGAGCCCAAGGCTCACAGCCAGCGAGCGTCCTGAAACGGGGTGTGTGTCCACGGAAAACAGCGGGCCCCGCAGCAGCGAGAGGCCAGAACACCAGATCCGCTCCCTGCGCTTGGCCACGGCCCCGCCCGCCGGCCCCGCCCCACGAGGACACGGCGGGCGTGGGGTTTTCCTCTCTTTTCCGCGTCCAGCGTGGAGAGAAGAGGGGGTCCAGGTTCTGAGCAGAGGAGCTGGGGTGGAGACATAAAAGAAAGAGGAGAGGACACGGACATAGAAATAAAAGCTGGGGCCGGGTGGAATCTCTGTTCTCTCTGATGGGGAGACAGGATTCAAACCCAAACGCAGCGTGTTTGTTTATACAAAAATATAAAGGGGTTTCACCGGGAAAAACCCAGGATCAAAGGAGCTTAAGTGGCCCAGGCCTCACTCATTCCCTCATTCCCGGGGCTCGGCTGAATCTACATTTCAAGGCCCTCTCCCCCGACACCCGGAGCAAGTTAAGAGTCAGCACTGATAACGCATCCAGCCTTCTTGGTGGATGTGTTTCCAAGACGCGGCTCTGCCCGGCGCCTCGGACTCAGCTGACGCTGATTTAAAGATGCTCAGGTGCCTTTCCGGGGGGCCCTCCACAGGTGGGGCCCTTGCAATCAGAGATCTCAGTCCTGGGTCAGGGACAAGAATTCCCACGGGGCCTAAGGAAGGACGCTCCAGCAAGCGACAGCTTGGTCCAGACCCCCTTCTCCACAGCCGGGAACCAGCCCCGTGCCATGGCAGCGCCGGGTCCACAAACGGGAGAACCAGCTCGAGGGGTGCGAGAAACGACGCATTGAGCAGAAGGCAAGTAAGGCCATGTTTCCCATTTCCAGAGAACCCCGGTCCAAAAGCAGGCTGCTGGGGACAGGAAGCGGAAGCGAGACGCTGAAGCTGCCGCTGAGCGGGCTGGACGATGACGGGGTGCGTGCCCGGAAGTCCGTGACTCGGCCATTTCCTGGACACGGAGTGAAGGACGGAACACACGAAACGGCAACAGAAAGGGACAGGACCTGGAAGAGAGACGAGGCGCTCCAACCTCTCCCTGAGAGACGCTGGCGAAACCACTCATCGGGGGAGTGGAAATGACGGGAAAAAGTTAGAGAGAAAGTATCTCTGAGCCGAACGTTTACACGCCAAGGTCCCAGTGGTTGCTGGGCAGGAATAACGAAAAAATGGCACACGCTCGGCGAAATGTCGACACTCCAGCCACAGAGCTGGGCTTACACGTGAGGTTCCTGCGTGACTAGCATCACAGAGGCGGCCTTGGCCTTCGCCGCCCGCCCGCCGCTATTTCCATCGCCAGCCCTCGCCGAGGCCTGGGCAGCTGGCAGCTGCGAGGGATCGAAGGTGAGCAGACGCAGAGCCGGCCTCACGCAGCCCGTCTGAGGGGCGGGCGCGGAGACGGCAGTGGAGACCCTGCGACTTGGGACAAGGGTCTTAACCTCTGTGCCTCCCTTTCCTTCTCCGTAAAACGGGGGAAATAATAGCAGTTCCTGCCCCAACCAATTAGGCTCAGTGGATGGCGCGTCGGCCTGCAGACTGAGGGGTCCCCGGTTCGATTCCGGTCAAGGGCATGGACCTTGGTTGTGGGCACATCCCCAGTGGGGGGTGTGCAGGAGGCAGCTGATCGATGTTTCTCTCTCATCTGATATTTGTAACTCTCTATCCCTCTTCCCTCCTCTCTGTAAAAAATCAATAAAATATATTTTTTAAAAAGCTTATAAAAAAATAACAGCCCTTCCTGCCGCCCAGGTTGTGTGGACGATGTGAGGGGAGCCCTGAGAGCAGGGACTTGCAGACAGTGAAAGCCACTGCGTCACGTCCGCATTCGACAACGGCCTGAGGAGTGGTCTCCGCTGAAAGTCGGGGCGCCCGGTGGTCTCCGCTGAAAGTCGGGGGCACCTGGTGGTCTCCGCTGAAAGTCGGGGCGCCCGGTGGTCTCCGCTGAAAGTCGGGGCGCCCGGTGGTCTCCACTGAAAGTCGGGGCGCCCGGTGGTCTCCGCTGAAAGTCGGGGCGCCCGGTGGTTTCCGCTGAAAGTCGGGGCGCCCGGTGGTTTCCACTGAAAGTCGGGGCGCCCGGTGGTTTCCACTGAAAGTCGGGGCGCCCGGTGGTTTCCACTGAAAGTCGGGGCGCCCGGTGGTTTCCGCTGAAAGTCGGGGCGCCCGGTGGTTTCCGCTGAAAGTCGGGGCGCCCGGGGCAGCCCGACCCTCCCGGGGGCATCGGCGCCTGGAGGTGAGCGGCTGCCGGGGTCCGGCCTCGGTGCAACCGGGTTCAGGTCCGGAGCAGCAGGGGCCAAGTTCGGGCGCCTCCTCTGCGGGCCGGGCCTCTGCGGCCGGTCAGCTCACGGGAGGTCCCGGGGCTGCTGCCCAGGCCCCGGCTGGTCCCCGCTGTCGGGGGGACGTGGCAGGAGCACCGTCACCGGCGCGTGAGGGAAGCGCCCGGCCCTGTTCACGTCGCGTTGGGCAGCCGTGCCCACCCTCGGCCTGACTCTCTCCACACGTCCCGCTCCCCCGCCTGGTCCGAGGCCGGCGAAGGCTGGGCCCAGCAGGGGGTGAGCCCGGAATGCCCCCTCCCAGGCTCTGGGGACAACCTGACCCCAAGTTTCCCCTTCTGGAACTGTGTCTCCCCCCCCCCCCCCAGGGCCACCTTCTTTCACCAGCTCTCCCTCAGCCTCTCAGGACGCTGTGAGCAGGTGTAGGCCCACGGGGATAATCTAGGATGAGCTCCCTTAATCCCCAAAATACCCTTAACCGCATCTGTCAGGTGGCGTGTCAGGTGGCTGTCCCAGGCTCCAGGGACGGGGCTGGAGAGCTGTGGCTTCCGGGCGCAGGGGCTGGGTCTCCTGGGACCCCAGGTCTCTGCAGTAGAGACCTCCCTGCCCCCCTCCACGTTGGGTCCCGAGCTCACACCGCCCCCTGGCAGGCACCCCCTGTCACGCCCAGTGACCCATTTGGCCGGCCCCCGCGGGGCAGGTGGCTGCCTAGTCACCCGCACGCCCCAGCCGCCTCCTGGTCCAAATCCAGGGCCTGTCCTGGGGTTCCTGAGGCAGCTTGGGGCAGAGAAAAGCCTTTTCGGAAATCCTTTGGGTTCTGAGCCCCAATTCTTTCTGAGCTTTCAGATGCACTTTCCAATCTTGCTCCCTGAATAGATCCGGGCAAACTGAACCGGCGTTTTCAAGGTGAACATTGATGAATGTTGGTGCCATTTACCTACTTAGCTAATTAAACCCCGTTACACGTTTAAAGCTGCAATCAGAGTTTATTATATTCCGTTGTCGGAGTTTTCAGGCATCCGACTGACGAGTCTCCCCGGGCCCTGGAGTGACTCTTGTCAACCAGAAGCACCAAACTCACCATTTGGGTGACTTTTAAAATATTCAAAGCCTGTTTACCAACGGAGCAAGATTTCAACGCACAATCACAGGTCAAATCAGCGACTCGAGAGCACATTTAAAATTAGCATCGCAAGTCTGACGTCAACACTCAAAAATGCCCGATTCTCTTAAACTTGATAAGCTCTGGGTTTCTTTTTAACCTTTTTGGGTGTGGGGGTGGTATTTTTATTTTTTTTAATCCTCACCTGAGGATATTTTTCCGTTGATTTTTAGAGAGAGTGGCAGAGAGGGGAAGACAGAGAGAAACATCGATGTGAGAGAGACCCGTTGATTGGTTGCCGCCTGCACGCGCCCCGACCTGGCTCAGGGTCAGGGCCAAGAGCGGGGAGGAGCCTGCAACCACGGTGCGTGCCCTCAACCAGAATCGAACCCGGGACCCTTTAGTCCGCAGGCCGACGCTCTATCCACTGAGCCACACCGGTTTCGCAGTTCGCTGTGTTTTAAAGCTTGGCACAGCCCCTCAAGCTCCTGTCTGGTCCACAGCCTCCCAGCGGCCACGTGCCGGCGCTGTGTGACCCCGAGGGCGCACTGAGCTGGGCACGCGTGTCACCTGCGGCTGGAGGGGGCGGGCAGTGGGTCAGGGAGGACGCACTGCGGTCAGTGCCAGGGCTGGTGGACGTGCCGAGAGCCACTGGGGCTCCCAGGGGGACCAGGCCTCACCCGTGTGCGGAGAGGGTGCCGTGGACGTGTGCAGGTCCCCATGCTCCTAGCATCCCCTTCTTTCCCCCCCTGCCCCTGCTAACAGGGGACCCCGGCTTGAGGCCAGGCAGAGGGGAGTCCAAGGTGTCCGCTGAGTTGGTTGAATCAGACCCTTGAGATTCTCCATACAAAACGTTATCCTTAAGGAGCTGTTTGACACTGAAACTGGGACTCAGAACTGTTGGACATTGAACTTGGGACTCAGCTGAAACCGGTGTGGCTCAGTGGGTAGAGCGTCGGCCTGCGGACTGGAAGGTCCCGGGTTCGATTCCGGTCAAGGGCATGTACCTTGGCTGCGGGCACATCCCCAGTGCGGGGTGTGCAGGAAGCAGCTGATCGATGTTTCTCTCTCATCGACGTTTCCGACTCTCTCTCCCTCTCCCTTCCTCTCTGTGGAAATATCAGCCTCTGGGAGGCGCCCCTGGAGCCTCACAGCCTGTGGGTCACCATTTCAGACCGTTTGGGCCCCGACCGGAGCCCACCCGTCAGAGCCTGGGCCCCGGGAGCCCTTTCAAATGAGACACTCGTCCCTTCGCTGCGGCGAGGGGGGGGTGTCAGCATTTGGTAAGATCGGGGGTTTGTTTTAATATGTTTATTTAATATATTTATTTTAATATGCTTTTATTGATTTCAGAGAGAGAGGCGGGAGCGGGAGAGAGACAGAAACAGCAATGATGAGAGAGAATCACTGATCAGCTGCCTCCTGCACGCCCCACACTGGGAATCGAGCCCAAACCGTGGGCTCCTGTTCACGGGGCGATGCCAACCACGGAGCACACCAGCCAGGCTCAGGTGTTCCCGGGCACTGACCTGGGCTGTGGGGTCCATCCCAGTCAGGCACGTGCGGGAAGCAAGCAGTCGATCTCCCTCCCTCCCTCCCTCCCTCCCTCCAATGGAAACATGCCCTGGAGTGAGGATTCAGCAGTTGGGAATTCTTTACGTTTTCCTTCCTTCTCTGGTTCGTCTCCTGATGATACGTCACCAAATCGAAGGCCCAAGGAGGCTTCCTTCCAAAGCGCTGTATTTTGCTGGAACTTCACCCTCTCTCTGCCCATCGCCAATCCGCACGTGCCCAGCACGGCCTTCTCCACCGGTCCGGCCCGATCGTCACCTGCTCCCAGGACAGCCTGACCTTTTCCTCTGCGAAGAGACTGCCCCTCTCTGGCCCCCCAGTTTCCCGTCACTGCTGGCACTGACAGGAGGCAGCAGCTTGGGGGTGTGGGCGGCCTGGGCCCCCCCTTCTCCGCTCCCAGCGGCCCGGACCTCTGCTCCCCCCTCACCCTCAGGCCAGCACCTGCTCCCCGTGCGGCTGAGACGCCCCCGGTTGCTGGTGTCTGCCGGCCCAGCGCCCCAGCGTCCGGTCTCAGAGGCTGGGCTCTGCGGCCCCCACATGCTGGCCACGGGGGCGCCCGCTGTGTGGCGGGCACGGCCTTTAATCAGGCCCTGCCTGGCCCTCTCCCTCCACGCCCTCCTCTAATGAGCTGGGAGAACTGACAGATCCCCGTTCCGCTGCCAAAGCCGCCCCCGGGGGCCTGCTGGCAGAAAACCCAACGAGGACGGTTCTGTCCCTGTTCTGTCCCAGGCTGGGGTCCGCTCTGCTCCACGACACGGAGCTGTGGCTTCATGAGAGCCCCAGAGGCGGCGAGGCAGCCGGCAGCCAGAGAGCCACTCACGGCTGCCCAGCAGGCTCTGAGCCTCGAGGTCTCCATGGGGCGGGGGCAGAGCAGGGCTGCAAGAGGCCTGGGCTCAGGGAGGCTCTGCATCGGGGGGGGGGGGGGGGGGGGGTGTAAAACATCCACAGCGGGGGGGGGTCACCCCCTCCCGGTGACTCCCCATGTCCACTGGGCTGGTTTAAATCATAACCCACTGGCGTCTGAAAAGGTTAGGAATTAGAACAATTCTGAGTCAGCATTCAGCACCTGACGTCATCACACGATTGGTTTTGTTTCTGTCTGTTCCCCAAACGCCAAGCTTTCGAGGACTGTGGGAAATGGGGGCCCGCACTGTGCCGTGTTTCTGGGACTCAGGCGCCCAGTGGGCAGCCAGGCAGAGCAGAGACGCCACTTTGGGCGTTGGAGCCGCCGACACAGCGCGCCGGCACCGAGCGGGCAGGCGGAGCGGGGGCCGCAGTGCCAGGCTCGGGGGGGTGGCACCGCGGAGAGGGGCACCTCCAAGAGGATGGAAGTACAACATGGAGCACAGGGGGCCGGTCTCTCACTGTCGGGACAGGAGGGGGCAGGCATGAGCCTTGTGGGGGGGCGGGGGGGGGGGGTCGATGACGTCGGGACAGATGCAGAGGTGGGCCTGGGGTACGCCCTCTAGCTTTGTCCGCGGAGAAGGCCTGGCAGCAACAGCAGTGAGCATGCCCAGCACCCAGATCTGGGTTTCTCCCCTAAAAGGAACCAGGGCTTCTTGGGGAAACGGCCCGTTTCAGGCTTGAGGCAGGGAAAGCGGGGGCCCAGAAGGTGCTGGGACAAATTCAAAGGGCAGAGGAGCCAGCTCAGGGGCTCCCGCGGCTCTGAGGTCATCGGGTGCTATGAGGTCATAAGGACAATGACAGGTAATAACCTGTTGAATAAGAACGGAAAGCACAGCCGAAACCGGTGTGGCTCAGTGGATAGAGCATCGGCCTGCGGACTGAAGGGTCCCGGGTTCGATTCCGGTCAAGAGCATGTGCCTTGGCTGCGGGCACATCCCCAGTGGGGGGTGTGCAGGAGGCAGCTGATCGATGTTTCTCTCCCATCGATGTTTCTAACTCTATCCCTCTCCCTTCTGCTCTGTAGAAAATCAATAAAATATATGTATATTTTTTTTAAAGAACAAAAGCACAGAGCTATAAATGAATGAAGACATAAATGAGAAAACTTCTTACCCTAAAATGCCAACTAATACAAATAGAAGGAAAGACGGGATCGGAAAAATTATCATTGGACAACCATTATAATTGCTCATCGTTTAGCCCAGAAATGTCAACAGACGCCGAGGCTAGCGGGTGAGCGTTTGAAGGAGGATCGTTACGGGTCTCAGTTCCTGTGGAGAAGCCGGCAGACCCCCCAACAGGACATCACAGCCGCCAGCCACGTCACCAGTCGCCGATCACATCCAACTGTTTTCTCTGGTGAGACGCAGAGAAACCAGAAGTTCTGGGGGATTCCTGCCCAAAACTCGTCGCCTGGGTCTAATCAGAAGGAAGCAGAGGACGAATCCTCCTGGAGGGACAATCTTCGAAACAGCTGACGGGTGCTCTGCGCTCTCTCATCAGTGGGAACATGTCCTGGATGTTTCCGTGTCGAGGAAAGGCAGAAACTGTCACAGGCTGGAGAGACGAAGGACACGTGGCAACTCAGTGCGACTTGTGGTCCTGGACTGGGTCCTCTGTCTGTGAAGGACGTCGCGGGCCCCGGCCGGTCGGCTCCGTGGACAGAGCGTCAGCCTGGGGACCGCAGGGTCCCGATTCGGCTCCTGGTCAAAGACCCGTTGCATATGGGAGGCAACCAGGCAATGTGTCTCTCTTATCTCTCTCTCTCTCTGCCCCTCCCTCCCCTTCCTTTCCACTCGCTCTAAAAAACCAAAGGAAAAATGTCCTCGGGTAAGAATTAACAACAAAAATTTTAAAAAGAACATCGTAGACCAGTGGTCGGCAAACTCATCAGCCCACAGAACCAAATACCAACAGGACAACGATGGACATTTCTCTGGAGAGCCACATTTTTAAACTTAAACTTCTTCTAGCGCCGCTTCTTCAACACAGACTCGCCCAGGCCGTGGTGTTTGGTGGAAGAGCCACACTCCAGAGGCCAAAGAGCTGCATGTGGCTCACGAGCCGCAGTTTGCTGACCGTGGCAGTGAAGTATCTGAGATCTCGAGCCCCCAATTGGTAATGTTCCCTCAGATGAGGGGGAGCTACTGGTACTCTTCTTATAATTTTCTGTAAGTACGAAATCATCTCAAAATTAGCGCAGTGATGAACTAATTAGCTAACCTTTCACACTGAAAAGAGGAATGGAGCCCTAGCCGGTGTGCCCAGGGGTCAGAGCGTCAGCCTGTGTACCGAAGGGTCACGGGTTCGAGTTCTGGTCCCGGGCACAGAACTGGGCTGCAGGTTCATTCCTGGCCCCAGTCTGGGCATGTGCGGGAGACAACCAGTCGATGCGTCTCTCACATCGATCTCTCGCCTCTCCTTGTCTCTCCCCCTCCCCTCCCCTCCACTCGCTCTTAAAATCCCCGGGGAAAATATCCGCTGGTGCGGATAAACAAAACAGAATAAAAATGTGCCCAAGAAATCTAGGCAAAAAGCAAAAGCGAGTGGGAACATTATTGTGAAAGAGGGTGGAATTTAAGGTTAAAAGCCCTGATTAGGAAAAAAGGAACATTGTGTAATAATAAAAGCTACCGTTTTAAGAAAAAAATAGGCTCGTTCTAAAGCTGCATCCATGAGACAGCAAAACAGACAAATGCCACAGACAAAACCACATCCTGTATGCGCGCACACACACACACACACACACCGAATCCGCCTGCACACGGCACGTATGTGCCCAGTGTAGTGGGGAACCGTCCACATGTGTGACAAGATACGATCCAGACCTTCACAGGAGAGCAGCACCCCGAGACTCGGTGTCATCGGCCGGGGGAGTGTTCCTCGCATCCGGGACACGTGCTCCCCAGTTTGGTCGTAAAGAAAACGCTGAACACGTGCTCACACAGCTTCGCAGACCACGTCCTGGAAGCAGAAGCAGCGCCACTAGAACGAGGGCGGCTAACACGGGGGGACCAGATGTGTTCACCACACGGAGAGAGCCCCCTCGCTTACCTTTGGCTGGAAAGGGCTGTTTCTCAATCAGAGACACGCTCTCCTGAAAACAAAGAAAACGAGAGGGGACATGTCCTTCCAGAAGCTACGCAGATCCTCAAATAAGCGTGATGCTCAGAGGAAATTTCATTTAACGTGGAAATGCTTTTAGAGGAGACCATGGAGAGGAAGACAGCTCGTCTCTGCTCACCACAGGAAGTGAGGGGAGGACAGGTGTTCTCAGAAGAGACAGGCGGGGGGCACGGGCCCAGGCGGAGGTGACCGTGAGGGAGGGAGGGCGTGCCCCCCGGTGCCACGTTCCAGCTGCTCCCCAGCCCGGGCGGAGCAGCCACTTAACAGGCCCTGCGATTGGGGGGGGGGGGGGGGCTGGAGAGCAGGGGGATGGACAGATGCACAGGCTGCTCGGGGCCCAGCAAGTGGGCACCCTGTGGGGGGCGCCGGGCGGAGCAAGCGATGGGCAGGAGAGGGCAGCGCCACCATTCTCAGGGGGGATCTGGCAGATGGGAGTCAGCTGGCCTCAGGGGGACCCCTCAGGGGAGTCCTCGCCGCCTGGGGGTGACCGTGGGCAGACGGAGAGCAGCGGCTTTCGGGGTGCAGCAGCGTCCACACGGCCCGGGGAGGGCGAAGCAAGACCCGAGCAGATGGGACAGGCCAGGGACAGAGGGAGGGAGACTGTGGCCCTAAAACTGCAGGCCCCGGGTGCTGAGCCTGCGAACAGGGGTTTGGGCCTCCTGTTTGGGGACCTCCAGGCGGGCCCTGAACCCCCTGAGGGGGCTCCACGGAGCTTGTGCCAGGAAAGACCGTCCTGTCTTCCCGCCTGACACCTGCTGGCTCCTTCCGGCCGCACTTACCAACCGAGCCTCCAAAATGGCTGACGCCGAATGGGTGGCCCTGAACCAGCAAAGCCCCTCGGCCCCTCAGCCCGCTCCGGCTGCAGCCACCGGTACCATGGCAACCGGGCAGCCCGGGAGCAGGACGCACACCTCCCTGGGAACCAGGCCAAGCGACTGAAACCGGGGGCCCTGCGGGTCCGGCTAGTGGGGGGGCGCCCCCAAGTGGCCGGTCCAGGCGGAGACGCACGAGTGCCCCACAGACTCAGGGGTCCTAGGGCAGCCGCCAAAGCCAGGCTCTTCCTGAGCACGCGCCGTGGCGATGAGTCTGCCCGCTGCAGGGCGCCCACCCTGGCATCTGGCAACGAGTGTACCCTGCACTGGTTCGTTCGTTTATCCGTGTGCAGTGAGCCCCTCCCGGGCTGGGCGCAGGGCACGCGGGCCACGCAGAGGACACGCAGGGGACGCAGAGGACACGCAGGGGACGCAGAGGACACGCAGGAGTGCAGGGTACAGAGGACACGCAGAGGACACACACGGTACACAGGTGACCCAGGCACGCATGACCTGCAGGGGACATAGGGGATGCAGCACGCAGGGGACGTAGGGGACGCAGGCACGCAGGGGACGCAGGCACGCAGGGGACGTAGGGGACGCAGGCCACACCAGGGGCAGCCGCTCACCCAGCTCCGTCCCGGGAGGGATGGGATGGCGCCCAAGCACGAGTGTGGGTCCCTGGGGTGGAACCCTCAGCTGCCGATTACAGCCACGTTTTCCCAGGAGGCAAGAGCAGAGCCTGTGGGGTCACGTGGCCCACGTCGGGGGTTTAAAGGTGAACCAGGAGTTTGGAGAGTCCCCTCGTTGGGGCGGGTCACCTGGGGGTGCGTCCCCTGTCGCCGCTGTGTGGCCCTGGGGAGTGCTGACTGTCTGATCGGTGGCTTCCCCCCAAAATGGGGACTGGACCGCTCTTCCACCAGGCAGAGAAACCTCGCCGCACTGCTGAGCCTCGGGAATTGCAGATTTCCCTTGATTCTCGCTCCCCGGGGCGATGATGCTCCATGAAGCCGCCGTGAACACGGGGTGATCAAACCAGGAAGCTTTGCTCCAGCGGAAACACGGGGCCGGTCCCGCCGCCGCCGGTCACGATGTGTCACCTGTCAGTGCGTGACCCTGTGTGAGGCGTGTTTCTGTGTAACAGACGCCGCCTTGCTTCACACATGTTGACTCATTCACACCGAACTCCCAGCCGCAGCTCCTGCAGCAGCTCATCCCCCCGTGCCTCTCGGTGGGCACCCGCCCTGGTGCTGGGGGCACAGCCAGCTCTTCCGCACGACCCGAGGCCTTTCACCTGCAAAATCACCCAGAAAAAAGCGCAAACGCAAAACCGCGGCACCGAACAGGCCTGCGAAGGGCCCTTGTTTGCAATAAGAGTTGGGGAGCCGAAATCGGTGTGGCTCACTGGATGGAGCGCCGGCCTTCAGAATGAAGGGTCCCAGGTTTGATTCCGGTCAAGGGCATGTACCTGGGTTGTGGGCACATCCCCAGTGGGGGGTGCAGGAGGCAGCTGGTCGATGTTTCTCTCTCATTGATGTTTCTAACTCTCTATCCCTTTCCCTTCCTCTCTGTAAAAAAATCAATAAAATATCTTTTTTTAAAATAAATAAAAAGGGGGAAAATGGGACTTGGCTTGTTCCCCCTCAGGCCCCTCCAGGCTGTGCTGATCCGTGCGTGTCTGCGAATGTTGGGGTGCCTGGAGAACTGCGGGTCACACGTGATTCTAGCCATCAGCCCAATCTGTGAGGGTTGGCCGTGTCTGCACCATCCCCGCAACTGGCTCTGCGGTCGCCCTTCGCAGCTGCTGGACGTGGGGTGGGGACACGGCTCCCGCAGGAGCAGGCCTCCCCCCCTGCCCCCCGCACACAGCGACCTCAGCCGGCCACGGGGTCACCAGGAACGTGGCTCCCTCTTCTCTGGAAGGATGTCTGCCTGTAAGTGCTGGTCAGCCCCAGGCCTGCACTTCCATTTTCTCTCTAATGAGAAAGGCAATAAAGCGAGGCCAAAGGTCACCTCTGGGCCTGGCTCGGCCAGTTCACCAGGGCGGCGGGGACACTGGTCCCAGTCCCTCCCATCTCAGGCTGGGAGAGTGCAGCGGGGAGACGCCATCCCGGTCATATTGTCAGCCTGGCCCTCTACCCAGACCCTGCGAGTCCCAGCCAGCCTCTCGTCGTCAGCTGAGCCACACGCCAGCCCTGACTTCACCCCTAACTCCCTCATGCCTGGCGAGGAGGCACGTCGGGCGAACACGCCCAGAGTGAGTCCTGTCTTGGGGGGGGGGCAGGGTGACGAATCCCCAGCCGGTGGCTCAGACCAACCTCCTCACCGTCACCCTTGGTTCGTCCCTCTCTCACATTCCACGTCGCACCCACTAGCAAATCCTGTCAGTGGCACCCCCAGAATGAAGCCAGACTCCAACTTCACCCCTCCCTCCCCAGCTCCTGCCCTGGGCCAGGCCCTGTCACCCAGAGCAAGCCCCCCCCCCCCCCCCCCCGCTTTCCTATCTGCACCCGGCACCGGGGACACTTTCCAAACAGCGTTTCTGCAGGCAGCAGGGCCACTCCAGAGCGTGGGAGCTGGCGGGGGGGGGGGGGGTCTTGGTGGCTTCTGGTGGTGGGCAGAGCAGCCGATGCCTGCGACAGCGGGAGAGGGCACCCCTGCCCCTCCGCTTCTCCGTGTCCAGAGGCCACTCGCAGGCACCCTGCCTGCCACCAGTTATCTGTGCCTGGACCCCACTCTTTCCGTAGAAAACCCAGTGTTTGTGCACACTCAAGGCAGGCCGTAAACTTGAATGGCTCTGATTCCTGTCTGCAGACTGACTTAGGTCTTCTAGCGATGGATAAACAAACGTGTGTGGCTCAGCGGATAGAGCGTCGGCCTGCGGACTGAAGGGTCCCGGGTTCGATTCCGGTCAAGGGCATGTACCTTGGTTGCAGGCACTTCCCCAGTGGGGGGTGTGCAGGAGGCAGCTGATCGATGTTTCTGACTTTCTATCATTCTCCCTCTCTGTAAAAAATCAATAAAATGTATTTTTTTAAAAAAACGTGTGGAAAATGTGTTTGTAGAGAGTTGGATTCCATTCGGTTTCACAGGATGACCGGGAGCAGGGCACCTCAGAGCAAGGTTTTAAGGAAGCACTCCCTCCTGGTGAAGAGCCGCCCTGCACCCGCCTGGCCCTGGGACTGGTGCCGCCTTAAGTTTCACGCCTCTGGGGCCTCTCCTGCCTCTCCCTGCACGTCCGGACATTTGTCTTTGCTGAGTGCCATGGGCCGGAAGGATTCTCCGATGAGTCTGTGCTGGGTTGTCCAAACCCACTGAACCGCTCATTTAAAATGGGTGCTTTTATCATGTGCAAATTATATCTCTTAAAGGTCACTTTATAACGTCCATTCTACTTCAAGTTCTGTAAGAAATCCCAAAAGCGTCTTTCGGATGCTCACATTCATCAACTCTGAGTGAGAATTTAGAAAAACGGTCGGTGTAAAATGAGACCAAGATAAAGCCTTAAAAATGCTCCAAGTCTGGCCAGTGTGACTCTGTGGTGGAGCCAGCTGTGAGCCAGGAGGCCACCTGCCTGCGTTTCAGGCTCAGTCCCCAGGAGGGGCGTGCAAGAGGCAACTGATCCATGATTCACTCTCATCATTGATGGTTCTTTCTCTCCCTTCCTCTCTGAAATCAATGAAAATAGATTTTAATAATTTTTGGAAAAAACACAAATGTTCGTTACAAGTAGTTCTCATCTACACCAATAAAAGAGAAATATGTAAATTGACCATACCTCTGTGACGCCCACCAGCCAATCAGGAGGGAATATGCAAATTAGCAGGGCAAAGCTGGTGGCAGCCCCACCCCCTAACCCCTCTAAGTGCGCAGTGGCCAGGTGGGGCAGGACGCCTGCTGGGAAAGGCAGGCGGGGCATGGAGGGAGCTCTAGGAGGGGCACTCCGGCCGGAGTGAAGCGAAGACTCACTCCAGCAAGAGTGAAGGTGGAAGGCAGCGGCCGGAGCGAAGGCCTGGGTCCCGGGTGACAGGAGAACAGTGCCAGCAGCCGGGGGAAGGGAGGCCTGTTGCACAAATCTTCGTGCACCGGGGCCCTAGCAAACACAATAAAAAGAGTGTAACCCGCCATCAGGAATAGGGTTACATAGAAGTTACTGTGAATACACTGTCTAGGATGTGTTAGGGAGGAGCTGGTGCTGGTGAGCAAACCTGCAGAAAGAGCCGACTGTCGGTTCACCTCTCGTTAGAAGACCTAAGTCGTAAGGTGGCTGAGCTGAGTGAGGAGAGGAGAGGGCTGCCGAGGAGCCCGGCCCCGCGCTTGCAGGGCAGGGAGCCCTTGTCAGAGCCGCAGCTGGCAGCGGCCTTACCCGGAAGACCCGAACTCCGCCGAGGGGAGCCGCCCCTGGGACACCTGAGAGGTGGCAGCATTGGGCTCCTGGGGCCGCGGGAACGAAGCACCACTGGCTGGAGGCTTCGAACGGCAGCGGTTCCATCCCCCCGGAAATTAAGGCGTCAGCAGGCCCCCTCTCTCCAAGGCCCCAGGCCCTCCCAGCCTCTTCCCGCTCTGACGTCTGCCAGTGACCTCCACATCCCTTGGCTTTAGACACATCGCTCCAGTCCCTGCCTGCGTCATCACGTGGCCTTCTTCCCCCGTCCCTGTCTCCACACGCCCTCCCTCTACCCGTGTCTGTGTCCACATGTCCCTCCTCTGGCGAGACTCCCGCTGAACAGATGTCGAAGGAGCCCGTGGGGATGGGGCCTTGCTGGGCGACCGGACAGAGCTGCCCTGCCCGGGGCATTTGGCTGCTGCCGGCACGGCGTTACGGAACCCGGCCTGCCGCGTGGGGTCAGTGTCTGCGGCGTTAGCTTCTGTTCCCCCCGCCCTCCCAGGCCGTGTCGGGGACTCGGAGACGCACTGCCAGCCCCGGGCCTCTCCTAAGGGCTGGCCCCTAATGTCCCGATGCCTCGCAGTAGGATTCCGTTTGCCCATGAGGATAGATCTGAGGTGTAGAGGCTTCAGCCAGAGCCCGGAATCTAACGAAAGTCTCGGCAGCTGCACAGCAGGTGCTCCTCCGGGGACACGTCCCTGAGGCAGGTCCTCCTCCGTCCGGGGCTCAGCACGGCTCGCCTCTCTGTTCTCCTCTGTAGTCTTCAGCTCCAGGTCTGGTTTTCCCGAGGCAGGCAGTCCCCTGAGAGGCGTCACCAAGTAGCCATTTGGGCCCAGGTTTCCCCAAGAAACATTTAGGGCAGCCTGCCAGCCCAGCAACCCGGTAGATGCCCGCAGCAAGCGAGCATCAGGGCCCGGGCACAGCCCTTGCCAGTGCTGGCGCCAGCGATAAGCCGGAAGTCCCGACTCCCGTCGGATTCTTGGTGCCCGGGGGGACGGAACGGGTTGGAATGTCACGGCTACGGACAGAGTGTTTCCATTTCAGGATGCAGGGCCGCTGTTCCCCTGCAGACACGATGGTTCAGAATCTGTGCCGGTTTCTCTCCCGTTTCATTTTATCTCATTATCGATGTCCACAAAGCCTTTGTTTACAGTTGCAAAGAGCTTCCCCAGACAGCGGGGCCACCCTGATTTTGCAGGCGACACTCTGGCAGCTTCTGATGGAAACCAAATCCCCCAAAAGCCTCGGCTCTCCTCTCCCTTTCAGCTGTCTCGCCCACGCCGCCTCCTCCCAAAGCTGATGAATGAAAATTGCGGTCAAAGACCACCCAACGCCCATTTATTGGAATCGCGTTGGGAAACGGGCCGGAACGGCTGAGCGAGACGAATCCTTGCACCAAAGGCTGGTGGACCGATCCCAGGAGAACCCGCCCCTCCCCGAGGAGCGGGTCTGGCGGGAGGTTCCCCCCGGGGACGGCGTCCAGTGCTCCTTCCAAACCGAATCCGAATCCGCAGACGCACAGTCTGTCTGCGACGGCCCGCCCTGGGGGTGCTGGGTGCGCACTGCCCTGAGCACATGGACATGCGGTCCCCCACCCTCCGCCAGAGTCCCGGCGCTCCGGAGAGGGGGAGCCTTAACGGGTGATGAAGGTAAACTGAGGCCAGGAGGCGGGGCCCTCCCCAATCGCATAGGCCTCCTCACAGGTGCAGGAGAGCTGAAGGCGCGGAGGCGAACACCAGGGGTGCGCACGCACAGAGGGAGGCCGCAGCGAGAAGGCGGCCGGCTGCACGGGGAGGAGCGAGCCCTCGGGAAACCCAGCGCCCACACCCTGACCCTGCGCTTCCGGCCTCTGGGCTGCGGTAGGACTGACTCCGCTGAGGAAGCCGCCCGGCTGGGGGCTTTGTCTTCGCGGGGGGCAAGAGGACCCACCTTCTGCCTCACGTCCGAGCTTCCGGCTGCCACAGGGAGGGGTGCTGTGCTCCGGCCTCACAGGGGCCATGCTGCGGTCCCACGGGCGTCAGGGGCAGGGACGCCCTGGTAAGACACAGGGCACGGGGGGGGGGGGGGGGCGCTGCCTGTGGGTGCCGCCAGGGCCGGGGGGGGCTGGGCCCGGACCCGCAGCGTGCCGGCTCTGGCTGCAGTGAGCCCGGCGCCAGGCGGGTCTTCGGGGACTCGGCGGGAAAACCTCAGAGGCCCCGTCGCCCGGCTCCACACTCACCGCCCAGACTCGCGGGCGACAAGCTGACATGGGGGGTGGGGGGGGGAGCGGTTCGGCCCAGAGCCGCTGCGGTAGCGACAGGGCAGGGGCGCCGGCAAGTCACAGGACAGACAACTGCAGCCGTCAGAGCGCAGAGGACATGTGTGATCACATGGAGGGATGCTCCTGACACACCCGGGGCAGGAGGAGGACACGTGTGATCACATGGAGGGATGCTCCTGACACACCCGGGGCAGGAGGAGGACACGTGTGATCACATGGAGGGATGGTCCTGACACACCCGGGGCAGGAGGACACGTGTGATCACATGGAGGGATGCTCCTGACACACCCGGGGCAGGAGGACACACGTGATCACATGGAGGGATGCTCCTGACACACCCGGGGCAGGAGGACACGTGTGATCACATGGAGGGATGCTCCTGACACACCCGGGGCAGGAGGACACGTGTGATCACATGGAGGGATGCTCCTGACACACCCGGGGCAGGAGGACACGTGTGATCACATGGAGGGATGCTCCTGACACACCCGGGACAGGAGGAGGACACGTGTGATCACATGGAGGGATGGTCCTGACACACCCAGGGCAGGAGGACACGTGTGATCACATGGAGGGGTGCTCCTGACACACCCGGGCAGGGGGAGACCTGGTGACAGAAGCAGCAGGAGGACCGCTCTCTCCAACGCCCGGTGCTCCCTGAGCTGCACACCTTGGAGAGGAAACGCACCCACAGGCTGGCAAGGGGCAGGGCTTAGGAACTCGGGGTGTATTTTTCTTGAGCTTTTCTAGATTATTCTATTTTTCTGCATTGGACAGAGAAAGTAATAACCATTCCTTAATTTTATTTTCAAGTAGTAATCTTTACCTGTTTTTATTAATATACGTTTTTATTGATGTCAGAGAGGAAGGGAGAGGGTGGTGATGAGAGAGAATCACTGGTTGGCTGCCTGCTGCACGCCCCCACAGGGGATCGAGCCCGCAGCCCAGGCCTGTGCCCTGATGGGGATCAAACCGTGACCTCCGGTTCATACCGCGTTCAACCAGAGCCACAGCCGCTGGGCAGGAGCCATTCTTTTAAAAGGAATAAATAAATGGCACCTGGAATCCAGAAAACACAGTTTTTTGGGTTCAATGATCTGTGACCTACCAGGTCCTGCTGAGGAAAAAGCGTTAGTGCCCCCCCGGCAGGGACAGCACAGCCCCCTCTGCTGGGACGTCTGAGCTGGGCGGCATCGTGCCTACCAGCTGCCCGAGAAAGGAAACCCCCCTCAGCCTGGTGAGGGGCCCTGAGGACAAGAAGAAGGGGGGTCTCCTGGGGCGGGGAGGGGGGTCTTCCGGGACGGAGGGGGGTCTCCTGGACAGAGGGGGGTGTGGAGGAGACGTCCGCTGCCCCCCGGCCGGAAGGAGATGCCCGTGTGCCCTCCCCTGCCTCCTGGGCAGAGGCTGGGTTTGTCCGGATGGTCAGTCCGAGGGGCTTTGTGCTGCTGACGGCAAATGTGTGTCATTTTCTCCGTCAGCTCGCCGGACCGCATCAAACCCGAGTCCCCTGTGATGTGTTTGGAGGGGGGCCTTGGGCAGGTCACGAGGTCAGGAGGGGGGCACCCAGGCCCCAGGGAGAGGCCAGAGCACAGCACCCCCGTTCCTCCGTGCCAGGACACCGTGGGCGCAGGCAGGGCTGCGGCTGGACCAGGGTCTCAGCCGACTGACCCCCAGCCCTGGCTCAGCTCGGCTTCCGGGACCGAGAAGCGGGTCACAAGCTTCGTTCCCGCCACCCCAACTGGGACATCAGCCAGTTCTCCCACCCCAGCTGGGGTCCAGCAATTCCGCCCCATTCTCTCTCTGTGGACAAGTCCCACACGAGGGCCCCGTCCCTCCAGAGACCCGGGGTGTCCTGGGCCCCCCCTGCTTCTGACCCGTGGGCTCCAAGCCGAAGGGTCCCACGACCCCCTCCTCACGTGACCGTGGGCTGGACGGCTCACTGGCCTCACAGCTTATCCAGAGGGACGCACTCACCAGGTCCCTGAAAGAGGGCACAGGTCCGTGAATGAGCACCGAACGTGGGACCGGGACCTCCGGCAGGCCCCGCGGTGCACGCCCTGGGGGCTCTGGTGACAAAGGACTCTACGCCGAGAGCTCACTGCGCAGCAGATCGGCTGCTGCTGCGGGTGAATTTCATAGAACACGCCAGGTGCTGAGCGGGAACTTATCAGCAAATGTGGTCACTGCTTCTCCCGAGCAACACTGAGAAAGCCAGATGGTTTAACTGGTCACAAAATCTGCCTGAACCGGTGTGGCTCAGTGGATAGAGTGTCGGCCTGCGGACTGAAGGGTCCCAGGTTCAATTCCGGTCAGGGGCATGTACCTTGGTTTCGGGCACATCCCCAGTAGGAGGTGTGCAGGAGGCGGCTGATGGATGTTTCTCTCTCGTTGATGTTTCTAACTCTCTACCCCTCTCCCTTCCTCTCTGTGAAAAATCAATAAAATGTATTTTAAAAAATTGATGACAAATACCAACGGAATGCATCAATAAATGAAACAACAAATTGGTGTCTCTCTCTCTCAAGTCAATAAATTAAAAATGTAAATATTGGAAATAGGACCAGGAGAAACTGTCCCCACCTTCTGAGGCTTCCTTCCAAACAGCGGGAGGAACATGGCGGCCCTTGCCTCTGCCCTCCCCCTCACACGTCCTGGGGGACGGGAGTGGCCCCCTGACTGGGCCCAGGCGTAACTGGTCTCCCGGTTGGACAGAGATTTCACAAGAAAGAACAATTACAAAGCAACTTCACCTTTAAACAGGCCTGTAAAAACCCTAAGTAAAACGCAAGTAAAACAAGTCCATGGTGTATTTCTAAAACACATACATTAACCCCATCCCGTGTGGCTCTGTGGACGGAGCGCTGGCCCGCGGACCACAGGGTCCTGGGCTCCGTTCCGGGCGGGCTCCTCCCTCTGGGCCCTGCTCTGGACTCTGGCAGGCGGCAGCCAATCAGCATGTTTCTCTCACATCCACGTTTCCCTCTGTCTCCCCCTCTCTCTTCCACTCTCCCCAAAACTCAATGGAAAAATATCCTCGGGAGAGGATTCACAAACAAACAAACAAAGGTTTAAGAAGTAAAATATAATAATAAAATATTTTTTAAATAATAATAAAACACGTACATTATGACCAAGTTGGGATTGCCCTAAGCATGAAATGGTTAATTTTAGAAAAATATGTGGATTAAATTTGCCAGATTAACAGATTAAAGAAGAGAAAAGATCACCATCTCAGCAGATGCAGAGAAATATGTAACAAAATTCGACACTATTCATGATACAAATTGAAAATAGAAGGGGATTCCCTTAGTTTGAGCAAAGACATCTACCAAGAACTCATAACAAGTCATTGTTCTCTGTGTGAAAACACTAAAAGCGTTGTAGTGAGCCCTGGCTGGTGTTGCTCAGTGGATAGAGCGTTGGCCTGTGGACTGAGGGGTCCCAGGTTCAATTCCGGTCAAGGCCATATGCCCGGGTTGCAGGCTCGATCCCCGGGGGGGGGGGGGGGGGGGGGGGGGCGTGCAGGAGGCAGCCAGTCGATGATTCTCTCTCCGTAATGATGTTTCTGTCTCTCCCTCTCCCTTCCTCTTTGAAATCAATAAAAATATATTTTAAAAATAAAAATAAATAAATAGCCAAACCGGTTTGGTTCAGTAGATAGAGCGTCAGCCTGCGGACTGAGAGGTCCCGGGTTCGATTCCGGTCAAGGGCATGCACGTTGGTTGCGGGCACATCCCCCGTAGGAGGTGTGCAGGAGGCAGCTGATCGATGTTTCTCATCGATGTTTCTGACTTTCTATCCCTCTCCCTTCCTCTCTGAAATCAATAAAAATATAAGTAAATAAATAAATAAAAGCATTAGAGTGAATAGGAATAAAATCAGGGTGCCAGCAGCTGTGCCTCTGTCCCACGCCGTCCTGGGGAGCGTAGCCAACTCAGTAAGACCAGAAAGAGACCAGAAGTGTAATAACAGGAAAGGAAGAGCCGAAGCCCGTGCCTCTTTGCTGATAATACGGTTGTGTGCACAGGAAATCCAGGAGCTTCTACAAACAGTGGACTAATAACGGTGCAGGCAGCGGATCACCGTGAGCGCTCAATAACACAGGCCCGCACCAGCCGCCGAGAAAGCGCCTCGCAGGAAGCCTGTGTGTAGCAGCGGCGACACCGTCAGGAACTGAGATTAAGAGAGGGATGTGCACACCCCGTCGGGGAAATCAGAGCCTGTCGCTGCAGCGCCCGAGAGACGTGAACTAATAAAGATATACGGCCTGTGCGTGGGCGAGCGCAGCCTCATCAACACGGCGGCTCTCCCCAGATTAATCTATAGTTAATGCAACTCTAATCAATTCCGAATGGGCCTTTCAGGGAGCTTAATGTGACCCCGAAACGCAAACGGGAAATAAAGGCCCAGGCAGCTAGGACGAGGCTGAAGAACAAGTGGAGGTAAGCGGGGGGGGGGGGGGGGGGGGGGTCCCCCCAGAGAGCACGGCTGATACACGCTCTGAGCACAAAGACAACGTGACAGTAACACAGAACAGACAAAGGCACCCAGAATGGGAGCCCAGATTTCTGACTTAACAAAATCAGTAAGAACATGAGGGTCTGTTTATTTTTTTAATATATTTTATTGATTTCAGAGAGGAAGGGAGAGGGATAGAAAGTCAGAGAGAAACATGGATCAGCTGTGTCTTGTACACCCCCCACTGGGGATGTGCCCGCAACCAAAGTACATGCCCTTGACCGGAATCGAACCTGGGACCTTTCAGTCTGCAGGCCGACGCTCTATCCACTGAGCCAAACTGGTTTTGGCTGGTCTGTTTAATTAAGTGTCTGGGTCAACTGGTTGTCCGTGTGGAAGAAAATAATTGTAGAAATAAATGTAGATCCCGGCCTCACACTGGGGTGGGCTTGGGGCTCTGCCCAGCCCCCTTCACACTCCCCATGCTGACATACAGGGTGTCCGCCTGCCAGCGCCCCCGAGGCCCTCGGCTTCCACACGTCCGGCAAGAACAGCAGGCTGGGCCTGGCCGGCTGGCCAGGGTGGCTCAGTGGTTGAGCGTTGACCTATGAACCAGGAGGTCACGGTTCAATTCCCGGTCAGGGCACAGGCCCAGGTTGCAAGCTCCATCCTCAGTGTGGGGCGTGCAGGAGGCAGCCAGTCAATGATTCTCTCTCCTCATTGCCGTTTCTCTCTCCCTCTCCCTATCTCTCTGACATCAATAAAAATATATATTTGTTTAAAAGACCAGAGGGCTGAGCTCATCCCCTGGATGGCGCTCCGGGGTGGGCAGCGCTGAAGGGGTAACACCACCACGAGTCTCCAGGGCCCACGGTGGCACCCACTCACCCCGCCCCTTCCCTGCCCCCTGCCCCTCCCCTTCTCTTTGCACCCAAATCTGTGCCTCCGTTCCACCCCTGGAAAAACTAAACCTGAGATGACACCACGCACACAGATCACTGGGTGCTCAGGCTCCCCAACATGAGGAGGTGAACAGCAGCTTTAAAACGTTCGTGAGGAAACCTGGAAAGCCCGCTCGTGCCCGCAGTGCGGGGTGGGGTTTCCTGAACACGACCGGAAGACCGGTCGTAAAGAGAAAGGCGGGTCAACGTGACCGGGGTGGGTCGCAGTGTTTCTGTTCAGGGAGACGCTGCAGACACCGGGGGGGGGGGGGGGGGGGGGGGGGGGGCGCGACAGACGGGGGAGAGGCGTCTGGGCGGCACTGAGGGCCGTGGCAGGATGTGCAGGGTCGTCCCAGAGAGAGTAAACGCAGACAGAACGGGAAGACGAACTAAGGACAGAAACAGGAACGCCACAAGGTACACAACGTGGTGACCGAGACACACACACCTGTTTGCCTCGGCCGGAACCAAGCCCAGCTCGTGATGAGGACAGAGTTCCATCAAAAGGTTAAGGGGGGGGGAGGTTGGTGGGACTTGGGGGGCTCCACAAGGGTGAGCCACATGTAGCTTACCTGTTGGAAACGGCTCACGGCACTTCCCCCAAACCTGAATAGGATTATCTGCTGCCAGACAGCACAGGGCGTTTTATTGCCTCCTGCTGGCCAAACACTTGAACAGCTGCAGGCTATTCCCCATCTGACAGTGACTCTGTTACCCTTCCCATTGAAGTGTGTTACCTCCACCTTAGTTAGGACACAATGTGTGAATAAAAGCAGGGTCCTGAGTGAAGGAGGAGTCTTTAGCTCCTTCAGCCCAAGATCCTCTGACCCCCAATGCCTTTCAAAATTACCTTTGTCTCCAGATTATTTAATCCTCTACGGGCAGCCCCTTTCTCCAGAATGCTGAACCCTCTGTAAGGCTGGGAAAAGAACCCCGACATACCTGGATAATGCCTAAGGATGTGCAGGTTACAACAATCAGGTCATTGTTTCCTTTACCAGATCGGCACGTTTAGAAGATGGAAGCTGCCGAGACCGGTGTGGCTCAGTGGATAAAGCGTTGGCCTGCAGACTGAAGGATCCCGGGTTCGATTCCGGGAAGGGCATGTACCTTGGCTGTGGGCACATCCCCACTGAGGGCAGTGCAGGAGGCAGCTGGTCGATGCTTCTCTCTCATCGATGTTTCTAGCTCTCTGTCCCTCTCCTTTCCTCTCTGTATATCAAAAAATCAATAAAATATATTAAGTATCCTATATAATGAAGAGGTAATATGCAAATTGACCCTCATGCACTCACAAAGATGGCTGCCTATGGCCAGGCTGGCAGGGGGCCTGTGAGGGGCAACCAGGCCAGCAGGGGGAGGGCAGTTGGGGGCAACCAGGCCAGCAGGCAGATGAGTGATTAGGAGCCAGTGGTCCAGGATTGTGAGAGGGATGTCTGACTCTGGGGATTGAGTCTTAACCAGCAATTCGACATCCCTCAAGGGGTCCCAGATTGGAGAGGGTGCAGGCAGGGCTGAGGGGACCTTCTCCCAACTGTGCACAAATTTTGTGCACCAGGCCTCTAGCATGTATATGTGTGTGTGTGTGTGTGTGAAGGGTCCCAGGTTCAATCCCAGTCAAGGGCGTGTACCTTGGTTGCCGGCACATCCCCAGTAGAAGGTGTGCAGGAAGCAGCTGATTGAGGTTTCTCTCTCATCGACTTTCTATTCCTCTTCCTTCCTCTCTGTAAAACATCAATAAAATATATATTTTTTAAAAAATAAATAAAGGGGCCCAGCGTGGCGGACCCAAATCTCAGGGTCCCTCCCTCCAGCGCCCAGCGCCTCCGGCTGCGGCTCAGCGGGTCTGGTTAACGCGTTGCTGCTGCCCGGGGGGCCGCCGGCCCGCAGGCCGGACAGATGGCCGCTCCCCGCCCCCGTCACGGAGACGGACGGCAGGAGAATTACCAGCCCGGGGCGAGGCCGGAATGCAAACACCCGGGGAGGGACAGCCGCGGCCCACGAGCGCGGACACTAACGGGCTCCGGAGAGCCGGCGCGTCCTCCGGGGCTGCCGCCCCGCCGTCCGCCCCATCGGCTCCGGAGGGTGGGTCCGCGGGCTGTGACGGCCCCTGCCCCCCGCGCCTCTGAGGATGGACTGGCCCTGTCGTCCGCCCAGAGTGCGCTATGGATTTCGACTTGCAGCTCAGCTGGTCCGGGCAGCGAGGGGACTCCACCGCCTCCCCCAACCCAGCAGCTCCAGCTCCAGCTCCAGCCCTACCGGCTGACCTGCGTCCCGCCTGCTGCTGTGTCCACCGTCCAGGCCTGGGGGCGCCGCTTCGTGTGAGACGGCCTGGGGCAGGGCTGCTTCCACCCCCGGGTCCCCCCCTCTCCCTCCGCACCGGGTCCCCCCCTCTCCCTCCGCACCGGTCCACCCCCTCTCCCTCCGCACCGGGTCCCCCCCCTCTCCCGCCGCACCGGGGCCCCCCCCTCTCCCTCCGCACCGGTCCCCCCCCTCTCCCTCTGCACGGGTCCACCCCCTCTCCCTCTGCACCGGGTCCCCCCCTCTCCCTCCGCACCGGTCCACCCCCTCTCCCTCTGCACCGGGTCCCCCCCTCTCCCTCCGCACCGGTCCACCCCCTCTCCCTCCGCACCGGGTCCCCCCCCTCTCCCTCCGCACCGGTCCCCCCCCCTCCCCCTCCGCACCGGGTCCCCCCCCTCTCCCTCCGCACCGGGTCCCCCCCCTCTCCCTCCGCACCGGTCCACCCCCTCTCCCTCCGCACCGGGTCCCCCCCCTCTCCCTCCGCACCGGTCCCCCCCCTCTCCCTCCGCACCGGTCCACCCCCCTCTCCCTCCGCACCGGGTCCCCCCCCTCTCCCTCCGCACCGGGTCCCCCCCCTCTCCCTCCGCACCGGTCCCCCCCCTCTCCCTCTGCACGGGTCCACCCCCTCTCCCTCTGCACCGGGTCCCCCCCTCTCCCTCCGCACCGGTCCCCCCCCTCTCCCTCTGCACCGGGTCCCCCCCCTCTCCCTCCGCACCGGTCCACCCCCTCTCCCTCCGCACCGGGTCCCCCCCCTCTCCCTCCGCACCGGTCCCCCCCCTCTCCCTCCGCACCGGGTCCCCCCCCTCTCCCTCCGCACCGGGTCCCCCCCTCTCCCTCCGCACCGGTCCACCCCCCTCTCCCTCCGCACCGGGTCCCCCCCCCTCTCCCTCCGCACCGGTCCCCCCCCTCTCCCTCCGCACCGGTCCACCCCCTCTCCCTCTGCACCGGGTCCCCCCCCTCTCCCTCCGCACCGGGTCCCCCCCTCTCCCTCCGCACCGGTCCACCCCCTCTCCCTCTGCACCGGGTCCCCCCCTCTCCCTCCGCACCGGTCCACCCCCTCTCCCTCTGCACCGGGTCCCCCCCTCTCCCTCCGCACCGGTCCACCCCCTCTCCCTCCGCACCGGGTCCCCCCCCTCTCCCTCCGCACCGGGTCCCCCCCCCTCTCCCTCCGCACCGGGTCCCCCCCTCTCCCTCCGCACCGGTCCCTGCGCCCTCTCCCTCCTTACCATGGTGGCCGAGGACCCTACACCCGACAGCCCTGGCATGACCTGGGCACCCTGGCGGCAGCCCTGAGGGTCCGCCCAGCCCTCCCTTCACCCTGCAGGAGACAGCCAGCTCGCAGCCTCCACAGGGGCCACAGCGATGGAGCCAAGGCCACAGCCTCCCCCATTCTCCCCCCCGCCCCCCCGCAGCTCCTGGCCCACGGTGCACCCAGCAGGGCATCGGCCTGGCATTTCTTTGGGAGGAGGGCTAGGGGGGAGCCCTCTAAGCCCCCCTTCTCCCACCCCCCTGCCCCGTCCTCTCACTGAGAACTGACCCGACACACGGCCCCTCCCCAGGGAGACACGGCCCCTGCCCAGGGATCGCTACTAGACCGGGTGGCTGAGGTTTCCGGCTCGGAGCTGAATTGCTTCCCTCACCAAAGATGGTGAGGTCCTGACCCCTATCCCCGGGGATGTGACTTTACTTGAAAACAGGGTCTTTGCAGATGACAGGCTGAGACCAGGTCCGTAGGCGGGGCCCTGATCCAATATGCCTGTGTCCCTGTAAAAGGGGCCATTTGTCAGCCTGAGGACTGAAGGGTCCTGGGTTCGATTCCGGTCAAGGGCACGTGCCAGGGTTGCAGGCTCCATCCCCAGGAGGGGCGCGCAGGAGGCCGCCGATCAATGATTCTCTCTCCCCATCCATGCTTCTCTCTCCCTCTCCCTTCCTCTCTGAGGTCAGTAAAATAAATTTTAAAGGGGGGGGGGTGGACAGACACAGGGAGAACGCGAAGACGAGGCAGAGACGGGAGACGTGCCGGAAGCGGAGACGTCAGGAGGCCAGAAGCTGGGAGAGGGGGCCCGGCACGGTCCTCCCTCATGGGCTCCGGGCGGGCCCCCCATCAGACTCGCCCTGACCTGAGACCCCGTGTCTGCGGCTTCGCTGTAGGCTTGCCCTGCTGTGGCCACGGCGCTCCCGGGCCGACCCCCCCTCCCGGTGCCGGCGGTGCCGGCGAGGCTGGCCCGGTTTCAGCTCCCTCTAACTCACTTCTGTAACTTCCCTGGAAGACACGTGTGGGTTTTAGAGCGAGAGGGAGGGCGGGAGGGGGAGACCCGTGTGAGGGGGACACAGGGACCGCGCTGCCCGGTGCACACCCTGACGGGGTGGGGCCCGCCACCTGGGCGTGCGCTCTGACCGGGTCGAACCTGCGCCCTTCCGGTGGACGGACGGACGGACGGCGCTCCCCAGCGGGCCGGCCGGCGCTCCCCTCCCACAGCTCCGTGTCCTCTGCGGCTCAGCCACCCACCGGCTCTGCAGGACGGCGCTTGCCGGCCGCTCCCTCAGCCCCCGCCAAAGGGAGCAGAGCCGGGCGCTGACAGCCGGGCCCGGAACGTGAGCTGCGGCAGCCCCCCGCTGTCCACTCCCGCCGTACCCTCTGCGCCAGGGCCCCCCACCTCCACCGAAAACCAGCACAGAGGAGGCTCCAGCTCTGTCCCTCCCACACCATCCCGAGCGGAGCCTGGGGGGGGGGGGGGGGGGGAAGAGACGCTGCGGGGCAGAGCGCCACCTAGTGGATGGATGCTGTAGCGTCCGTCTCCGTGAGTGACGGCAAGGTCCTTCACTGCAGGCTGGGGGGCGGGGCGGCCAGGAGCGGGGGGAATTAGGAGAGGGGGGACAGGAGAGAGGGGGGACAGGAGAGGAGGGACAGGAGAGAGGAGGGACAGGAGAGGGGGGACAGGAGAGAGGAGGAACAGGAGAGAGGGGAGGGACAGGAGAGAGGGGAGGGACAGGAGATGGGGAACAGGAGAGGGGAGACAGGAGAGAGGGTACAGGAGAGGGGGGAGGGACAGGAGAGGGGAGAGGGACAGGAACAGGGGTCAGGAGAGGGGTAGGTTCCCAGGGCTGGCCCACAGGACTGAAGGGGTGGACTTTAGAAAGGGGAGGAACTGAAGCACTTCCATGGCCGCCTGAGCCCCTCCCGCCCCCTCTGCCCACACAGGGAGAGAACTGACCCCCTGGTCCGGTGACCAGTCTCTGCTGCTCCCCTCGCTGGGTGGGGGGGTTTACTGAACAGGCCAAGGAAGTCACTTCAAACCCACCTAGTTCTGTGTGTGCCTGTCCCGGCAGGCGTGCCAGGAACAGAGTCAGAAGGGGAGAGGGTGGCTTCTCCATGGGGGGCCGGGGGGGCTGACCATGGCCACAGTGTCTCGGAGGAGGAGGGTGGCCAGATTACTACCATCTCTGACGGCATAATAACCTGGCCCCTCAGTGTCTGTCCTATAGAATAAAAGGCTCATATGCAACTTGTCCCCTCGACTAGGAGTTCGACCAGCAGGCAGGCCGGCCAACCGCCCATGTCCCCTCCCCCGGGGCCAGGCTGGACGGACCCCACCCATGCACGAATTAATGCACCGGGCCCCTAACACACACACACACACACACACACACACACACACACTGAGTGGCCAGATTATTAATTGTTCAGAAATCATAATCATCTGGCCACTCGGAGTGTATGTGGGCTCACAGCTACATCAAAAGGTCTGGAAGCTTCTGCCACCTGCGGGTAGAGGCTGGGGGGGGGGGGTGAGAGGGCAGGAGACAGAGGTTTCACTTCTTAATTTCCACACTTCCCCAAAGATGTGGTGGGATCGCCGTGAGCTTTTTCTGTTTTTACCCCTTTTTGTGTTTTTCAAGTTAAACAAACACCGGGATCATAAAGACAGAGATGTCACGGGGGCGCCAGGGTCTGGGGGGGGAGCGGGGAGTGAGTGTGGAACGGGGCGGAGTTTCCACTCCGAGATGAGGAGAGCTGCAAAGACGGAGGTGGTAGCTGCACAGCAATGTGGGCGCGTTTTCCACCCCTGCACACTCCCCTGTACACTCCCCTGCACGCACCCCTGTACACTCCCCTGCACGCTCCCCTGTACATTCCCCTGTACACTCCCCTGCACACTCCCCTGTACACTCCCCTGCACACTCCCCTGCACACTCCCCTGCACACACCCCTGTACACTCCCCTGCACGCACCCCTGTACACTCCCCTGTACACTCCCCTGCACACTCCCCTGTACACTCCCCTGCACACTCCTCCTGCACACTCCCCTGCACACTCCCCTGTACGCTCCCCTGCACGCTCCCCTGTACACTCCCCTGCACACTCCCCTGTACGCTCCCCTGCACGCTCCCCTGTATGCTCCCCTGCACGCTCCCCTGCACGCACCCCTGTACGCTCCCCTGCACGCTCCCCTGCACGCTCCCCTGCACGCACCCCTGCACGCTCCCCTGCACACTCCCCTGCACGCTCCCCTGCACGCTCCCCTGCACGCTCCCCTGCACGCTCCCCTGTACGCTCCCCCGCACGCCTGAAACGTTCCATCCGGCTTTTGACCCAAAAAGTTCGCCAACCCCTAGGGCCAACCACCAAATGGCAAGACACACAGGAGCGTGCCCGGCAGAGCCAGGGCGGGCAGCCACAGGCACAGCGCCGTCTACAGCCGGTAACTAACCACCACAGCCACAGGGACGGGCGGCCTGCGGTTCTAACGGCGCTGGGCAGACAGGAGAGGAGGGCAGAGGGTGAGAAAACAAACCTCCTCCACGGAGCCAGTGAAGAGAGAATCGAACCCTGAGACCCAGGAATGACAGTATAAACCCTTCCATTTAGAAATGGAGATCAGAAAAGAGGAAACAGACAAAACCGGTTTGGCTCAGTGGATAGAGCATCGGCCTGCGGACCGAAAGGTCCCGGTTCAATTCCGGTCAAGGGCATGTATCTTGGCTGCGGGCACATCCCCAGTGGGGGGTGTGCAGGAGGTGGCTGATGGATGTTTCTCTCTCATCGATGGTTCTGACTCTCTATCCCTCTCCCTTCCTCTCTGTGAAAAACCAATAAAATATATTTTATTTAAAAAAAGAGGAAACGTCTATGACAAAGCGGGATGTGGTTGCCTCTGGAGAGGGGGTTTCCGGAATCGGAATGGAGTAGGGTACCGACTTTTTAAGTCTGGTGGTAATATTGACTTTTACTAACCATGTATATATTTAAACAAAATATTTTAATATAAGCATTTGTTGTTGTTGTTTTTAATGTGTACTTGTTTAAAGTATGTCATTGATTTTTGAGAGAGCGAGAGGAGAGAGAGGGATAAAGGGATAGAACAATTGATGAGAAACATCGACCCGCTGCTTCTGCACGTCCCTGTTGGGGATGGGGCCTGCCCAGGAGTGGAGCCTGTGACCTGGTTCATCGGGTCAGCGGTCAACCCCTGCCCCACGCTGGCCAAGCTACATACAAATGTGTTAATAATAACTTCAACTTTTTAAAATTTAACACATGGGTGGATATTTTTATAAATTTGGGTAGTGGAAGACCTTCAAAACATGACCCGAAGATCAGAAACAACTAGGGAAGTGGTTGACCTCTTTGGCTGCACAAGAATCTGGAACTTCTCTATGGGAAGAGCTATTGCAAAAAAAGACAACTGGGAAAAGATTCGCAACAGATGATGCAGACAAAGGGTTAATGTCACAGTTGGGTTTTTGTTGTTGTTTTGTTTCTTTCAAGCAACAGAAACTGACTTCCTCTCTCTCCAGAATAAGGTCTGCACCCCTCCTGCCACCGTGATTGTTAGCTCCCGACTGCACCGCTGAGGCGAGAGCCTCCACAGGCAAACCCTCGGCCACGGGCCGCCATCCCAGCTGCAAGGGAGGCTGGAGGCGACCTCCTGCCATTCCCAGCTTCTGCAGCAGAAATCAGGGGAGACCTCAGAGAGAGAAGGGGGTCAGAGGCCGGGTGGACAACAAAAGTGATGACAGGCGTGCATGACAGGCCCTGGTTCATCAGAAGACATCATGATTCATCAAATAAAGGATGAAACTTGACAGAAAAACAGGCAAAGGACATAAAAAGGCAATCCTATATCATAAAAGCCTAATATGTAAATTATCTCCTCAACCAGGAGTTTGACGGCTCGCTATGACGTCCGCTGACCACCAGGGGCAATGTGGAACATGGCGGGCGTTGGTGATGCGGCGCTGGCAGTGGGCGGCAGAGAGGCCCTGAGGAGAGCAGGACCATGGTGGGTTGGTGGAGCAGGTGAGTGGGTGGCGCCAGGCCAAGGTGGGTGCAAGCTGGGCCTGATCGCCCCGCCAATCGCCCTGCAGATGGCAACCAGCGGTGGTGGCAGGGTGCGGGACCGCCACCTGGCTCCCCCCTGGCGCCCGGGCACAGAGGGAGCGGAGAAGGGCCCATGACTCAGGCAGAGGAGGGCGTATGGGGGCCCGGGGGCCCAGGTGCTGCCTCGGCCCAGAGGTCAGCTGGGATCTGCCCTTCCACACCAGACACGCATGCTTCCATCTCTGGCCAGCAGAGGACTACACCCGTGTACGAGTTTCTCGCACGGGGTCTCTAGTTAATACAGAAAAAGCTGTTTAGCCTCACTAATTCGCCGCTGATGGCCACCTACTCCACATCCATCCCCACCTTCTTCCTTGCTGGCAGCCCTGATGTTGTTCGGCTATCAGCCTCACCTGCAAACAAGTCAGGGGAGAGCATGTGACCCTGTCCTGGCCAATGAGCTGCATGGAGAGGTCTGCTGAAGGGCTTCCGGAAACAGCTCGGTATTGGCCAGCAGAGGCTAGCTGCTGTAACACACACGCTCCAGATCTCTACGCCAACATCTCTTGCTCGCGCAGAGCCTAGCAGGCTGCTCCTGGCTGAGTGCTCCTCCTCTGCAGGTTTCCTCCAAGAATGATTCAGAGATCTGAGGTCCTTCCATCGTGTCGTTCAGCCATCCTCAAGACATGGCCCCAGATCACCACCCACGGTGCCTTTCCCTCACATCCCATTGGCCAGAATAGGTCACATGGCCACATGGAGCGACCTAGCTTCAGAGGAAGCTGGGAACTGTAGTTTAGCTCTGTGCCAGGAAGAAAAGGAGCCCAATTTAGTACCTACCAAGCACTCTCCTGACCACAATCCCCCCTCCCCCCCGTGAATCACTATGTAGCACTTGGCCCTGCCTCCACCTACATGAATGACATGGCTTAGTTGGCCTAAGCCTCCTCTCTTACCAAAGCTCCCTTTTCACTATTCATGGCTCCCCTGGCACCAACCTCCCTGACCACATCTGAGGTGGCCTGGGGGTCATAGCCTCTTCGGCTTTTGCCACCGGCTCTCTGCCTTCCCATCAGCACCTGAGCATACACAGGAAGCACACACAGTCCACGGCTCAGGGAGGGGTCCCGCCGGGCCGCACAGACCCAGGGAGCCCCCTGGGCCAGGGCTGGCCGGTCCCCAGCCAAGGGACAGGCCTGGTGATCTGGTGAGAACTGTCGGGGGCGGGGGGGGGGGGGAGGCACAGAAAGAGACTTTCGAGAACTCAGAACACGTGCCCACATGCGGTTTCCAGAATTAAAATCGAGCAGAGGAAGTGAAAACAGAAAGCTCCTCCGAGAACAAGAGCTTCATTCCGGAAGGTTCCACGGGAGAGCTCTTTCCGGCACGAAGCCAAGCACAAAGGAACGAAAGCACCAGGAGAGGGAGGCTGCGTGCGAAGTCAGACCCCAGGGTGCGGGTCGCGGAGCGGGGAGGGGAGCGGCGATGGAGGCGCGGGAGGCGGGCGAGCCCCGAGGTCCAGCGGCTGCAGGCGGCCGGGAGCCAGCACACGCCTCGCAGTCTGGCCGGAGCCCCGCCTCCGGGACAGACGGGGCTGGAAGCCTCGGACGGAAAGACCCCAGCAAGACAGACAGACAGACAGACAGACAGGCTGTGTCTTCCTGGAGGCCAGAGGAGGGAGCCAGGTACAAACTGGGTGGGGAGGCAGCCCGGGAAGACCCCTGCGTGGCCAGCAAGGAACACGGACCAGAAAGCGCTCTCCTCTCGAGCTCAGAAGCAAATCAGAACAAAAGATGGAGAGGGCATTAGGCAGCCTGAGCGGGTGCTCAGTGGTTAGAGCGCCGGCCCTCAGACTGGAGGGTCGCTGCTTTGATTCCGGCCAAGGGGATGCCCCTCAGCTGCCGGCTCCCTCCTCGGCCCTAGAGGGTGCGTCTCTCTCATGTGGACGTTTCTCTCTGTCTCTGCCCCTCCCTCCCGCGCTCTCTAAAAATCAGCGGGGGGGGGGGGGGGGGGGAGACCCTCGGGTGAGAATTAAAAAAACAAAACAACAAGAAAAGTGGAAGACAGCCCGGCCTCGCGACTCGGCTGGTCGGAGCGCCGTCTGGTACCCCAAAAAGGCTGCAGGCCGGATTCCTGCTCAGGGCACATCCTGATGCAACCACGCTCTTCTCTTTCTCCTGCTCTCTCTCTCTTCCTCTCTCTCTCAAACATATCCCTGGGGAAGGATCAGACATTAACCGGTTAAAACAGAGAGCGAAAGACAGCGTGCAGGAGCCAGCAGTGAACACAACGCTGTCTACAGTTGCACGTCGGTGGGTGCTGGTTGCCTGAGGGATGGCGTGGCATCACCGGCACCCGGAAACACAGAAACGAACTTGGGAACTCGGGACAGAGCACAAGTGTCAGAATGACATCGGCCGGACGCGGAGCCGAGCTGGGGCAGCAGCCAGGCGGCGAGGGAGGGCAAGTGACGTGTCCCCGAGTTCTCTTTGGGACCTTGGCAGAGTGGACACGTCAAACATGAGGGGCAGGGGATGTTGAATGCCTTCGATATTTTAAACTATATTTTATTGATTTTTTACAGAGAGAAAGGGAGAGGGATAGAGATATAGAAACGTCAAAGAGAGAGAAGCATCGATCAGCTGCCTCTTGCAAACCTCCTGCTGGGGATGTACCGCAACCAAGGCACATGCCCTTGACCGGAATCGAATCTGGGACCCTTCCGTCCGCAGGCCGACGCTCTATCCACTGAGCCACACCGGTCAGGGCGAATGCCTTAGACATTAACACGGGATCTGGTAAGAGGGGACCGGAGATCTGAAGTCGCTTAGGTCGGGAAACTACCCAGCAGCGGGATGCAGGAGCCTGTGGAACTGGTAAGGCAGGAGTAGAGGGGTGAGGAGGCTGGAAGTAAAAAGGAAGTTGTGTTCACGCCAGGAAAAGGGAAGAAAGGGAAAAGACATGTAGAAGCCTGAGCATTCCGACCGCTTGCAGGCGCCGTGCTGCTTGCTACGAGGTGGAGAATGAAATGCTTTTCCCAGACTCCCTTGCAGCTCAACTTGGCCCTTGACCTTGTGTCCAAGCAGCTGCACCTGGGCCAGATCTGAGGGCAACGTGCGGCCGGGCCCTGCTTCTGCTTCCGGGCCACCGGAGAGGAGGTCTGCGGAGCTGAGGTTCCAGGGGCAGAGGCCAAGCTGGGGCGAGCCGTGGCCAGGCTGCGGGAGCCCCGGTCGTGACAGTAGCGTCCTGACCCTGGGCCAGAAGGGCTGTGCGGGGTGGCAGGCGGAGCCCCCAGTTCCTGGTCAACAACGAATGCAGCCTTTCGGGGTCACCTTTCTGGGAACCTTCACCCCTCTATGAAGTGGGGGCTCTGCTCAGCGAGGTGGAGGGTTTGAGCTCTTGAAGAGCAGTGGCCCGCACCCCAGGATCACCTTCCCCAGCGTGCTGTCCCCTTCAGGGGCTGGCATGGGCAGCCGGGTCCTGTGGGCTCCCGGCTGCATCAGGGAAGGCGGGAGGCTGACAAAGGGAAGGCCAACTCCATGGCACCTAGAAGCCAACATGTGCACCATGTCCCCCAACGGGCCCACTCCGAGATGTCTCTTTCCTCGGTCTGGAAACGGCCTGCGGATTTCAAGGTCATAGTCCTCAGGTCAGCACTGGGGAGCCCCAGGGCCTGAGTATGTGCCCCCCGAGGGGTGAGATGGCTGACTCCGACCTCCTGGGAGGGAAAGGGTGTCGGAGGGAAGACTGCCGGCCTGGGGATCAGGAATCCCGAGCTCGGCCCCCACTGAGCGCCCCTGGGCGAGCTCTTGCCTCCAACCTGAGCTGCTGAGAGAGGCTTGGCCACCTCACCGCTCCGCTGGAATAAGCGGGTTGGAGGACCTGTCTTACTTGCTTTTACTCATCTTTCCTAAGTGTATATGATCTCTAAATGCATAATAATGTGACCACGCAGTGTACATCCTATATAATAAAAGGGGAATATGCAAATTGCCCCCTCAACCAGGAGTTCGACCAGCAGGCAGGCCGGCCAACCGCCCATGTCCCCTCCCCCTGGCTAGGCTGGATGGACCCCACCCACGCACGAATTCATGCACCGGGCCTCTAATATAAACACATACACACACACACTGAGTGACCGGATTAGTATGTGTTGAGATCGTAATAACCTGGCCACTCAGTGTATAGTTCACATTTAGTTCAAAGTTCAATATTGGAAGTGTCTGGGGTCTTTAAAAGTTTGGCGAGGATTCTGTGACCAGAAATTTGCTATAGGAACTTAACTCTGGGTTATATCGGCCTATGAAGTCGGTGTTGTACGTCATTTCACGTGAAGATGCAGCTCCCAAGAAACCATTTAGATGTTGGATGAGGACATACTATATTTTGTCAAGGAGTTCTGCATATTTATTCATAGAGGTATTGTTCTGTCGTTTTCTTTTCCGGCGATGCTTTTGTGTAAGATTTTGTATAGGATTTTGGTATCGGGGTAATGCTGGTCTCATAGAATGAGTTTGTAAGTGTTCTCTCTTCCGAGACAATTCTGTTTTGGAAGAATCTGTGAAGAATTGGCACTAATTGTTTCAATGTTTGTGGAATTCAACAATGAAGCCGTCTGAGCCTGGGCTTCTGTGTGAGGGTCGTTTTCTGAGGACCCATTCCACCGCTTTACTCATTACGGTGTATTTACATTTCCTGTTTCTTGTCCAGTCAATTTGGGTAGCTCTTGTCTCTCTAGGAATGTGTCCATTCCAGCGAGGTATCTAACTTGTTGGTGTACCACTCACACTCCTTTCTTTTTATTTTAATATATTTTATTTTTTTACAGAGAGGAAGAGAGGGGGATAGAAAGTTAGAAACATCCATCAGCTGCCTCCTGCACACCTCCCACTGGGGATGTGCCCGCAACTAAGGTACATGCCCTTGACCGGAATCGAACCCATGACCTTTCAGTCCGCAGGCTGATACTCCATCCACTGAGCCACACCGGCTTCAGCACACACTCCTTTCTTCTCGAAACCCTTTCCTCTTGGTCTTCATGACATTCTCTCTTAAAAGCCAGGGGCCCTGGAGCAAGGCAGCCAGCCTCACTGGAATGGGGATGGCCCAGGGCTTCTCCCCGAGGTCCTGTGAGGACCCAGGAGATGACCCGGGCAGTGTGGCGGGCAGGGAGCGTGGCCCCTGGGCCTCGGGCATCACTGGAAACCCGCTCATTACTGGCCTTTCTCCTGGTCTCCCTCCAGCTCTCTGGCTGCCCGGCTCCAGTCTGAGCGGGCACCTGTGCCGGCAGCTGCTAACAGAAGCTGCCTTTTGTGCAAAAGGAAAGATGACTCAGAGGGGAAGCCAGGACCCCACAGGGCAGAGCCAAAGCAATGGAGAAGCACTTCCGGCCCTTAGGGAAGCCTGCAGAAGGCTCCCGTGTCCACAATTGTTAGGGACCAGGGCCCCCTGTTTGCCTCCTTTTGAACTGGAGGTGTCTCTCATGGTTAGCTGATGCCCCTCACACCCTGGATGCTGAGTGGAGGGTGGGTGGGTGGGTGAGCTGGGTCTTCAGATCAAGAGGAACTGAACTCAGAGGACAATACCTGAGGGGCCGCACCTGTACCTGATTTCAATAATGAGATTCTGGACGCTGAGACTTTGGGGGACCTTGGGAGAAGGTAAAGCTACTCACAAGAGGGAGGAACTTGACTTATGTGGTGGATACTCCCATGGGAACCCCCCCCTTCCTGGGGTTCACTCTCTATCCCACATTAATAGGAAGACCTGTGTGGCCCACAGAATGTTCTAGAAAGGATGGCGTGGAGCTTCCGGGTCCACAGACGTGTGCACAGAGTGACCGGTATCTATGTGTTGCTGTGAGCAGAGGCAGCAGTGACCGGTATCTATGTGTTGCTGTGAGCAGAGGCAGCATGTACCATGGGGCTTCACAAACCACATGGGGCTTCTGCCTCACTCTCTCGGGGAGTCCCAACCTCTGGAGGAATCCAGCCGCCATGGCTGTCCATGTGGGGCGCAGCTGAAACCCCATCCCCCACCCTCCACCCCACCACCACCCCCAACAGCCAGCCCACATCACCCTCCATGCCAGTGACCATGCTGGAAGCACAGCCACCGGCCAGGCCAGCCTGTGGGTGACTGAGGCCCTGCCCACCTTGTGGCTACAGCGCAATGAGAAACCTCAAACCCAAGTTATCCAGCTGAGCCACTCCCAATGCCTGAGCTGGAGGCCGTGTGAGATCCTGGTTACTGTTGCCTTAAGCCACTAAGTCTGTGGGTCACTTGTCATGCAGGAACAGACAATGTTTAACTCCTGCCAGGATCAGAAAATGCCTTGAGCCCTTGCCGGTGTGGCTCAGTGGATAGAGCACGGGCCTGCGGACTGAAAGGTCCAGTTTTGATTCCAGTCAAGGGCACAGGCCTGGGCTGCAGGCTCCATCCCCAGTGAGGGGCGTGCGGGAGGCAGCCGGGCAGTGATTCTCTCATCATTGATGTTTCTCTCTCCCTCTCCCTTCCTCTCTGAAATCAATAAAAATATACCTAAAGACCTAACCGGTTTGGCTCAGTGGATAGAGAGTTGGCCTGCTGACTCAAGGGTCCTGGGTTCGATTCTGGTCAAGGGCATGTACCTTGGCTGTGGACACATACCCAGTAGGGGGGGGTGCAAGAGGCAGCTGATGGATGTTTCTCTCTCATCGATGTTTCTGACTTTCTATCCCTCTCCCTCTCTGAAAAATCAATAAAATATATTTTTTTTTACATTCCTTTATGCATTTACTCAAGTTATTGAGCGTCTGCCAGTCACCACTCCTCCTTGTCAGAACTTTATTACTCCCCTCCCCCACTAATGACAGGTGTGGTCACGTGACTTGCTTTGACCAATAACGTGTGCACAGAGTGACCGGTATCTATGTGCTGCTGTGAGCAGAGGCAGCATGTACCATGAGCAAGAACCACCTTTGTTATCCTGGCCACATGTTGGTGGCTGGCTGTTATCGGCACAACCCCACAAAAACGGACTGAGAGCGGCCCCCGCAGCCACGCTCTGCGGGGTGCTGTTTGCTGAGCTGTCTGCCCGGGCCTTTCTCCCCAGTTGCTTCCTGTCTCGTCGCTGTTCCTGGAAATGTGGTTCCCAGGGTTCCACCCGACAGAGTCTGCGCAGCCCAAGGCCGGCGGCCGCTCCCTCCAGATCTGGGGTCACACCCTCCGAGGCGCCCCGAGACTTGGGAATCTGCTCTCTGGCGACCTCAGCGTCTGGAACACGGACGCCTCCCGCGTGGCTGGGGAAGGGTGTCTCTGGGGACCGGAAAGACGTCATGTCCGCGCTCCGGGGCTTGGGAACGTGACCCGGAGGACGGCTCTCTGGCTCCTCGGAGCCCAAACCTCTCAGCCTGTGGCCGAACGGGCGTGGGGACGGGGCTGCCGCGTCCACCCCAGATCCAGAGGCACCAGCTACGGCTGACCCACAGGCGAGGCGGCGAGGCGGAATCGAGGTGAGGAAGAAGGATGGCTGAGTGCCAGCCGTGGCAGCAGGACCCAGCCCACAGCCACCCTAGGGCTGGTACGACCCTGTCCCCTCTGCAGGACGGGAACTGCGGCTCCAACAGGTCAGCAACGTGCCAGAGTCACAAACAAGCTAGTCAGTAAGGATCCAAAGGGGCGCACAGTAGCCGAAACCAGTGTGGCTCAGTGGATAGAGCGTCAGCCTGAGGACTGAGGGTCCTGGGTTCGATTCCGGCAAGGGCATGTACCTTGGCTGCGGGCACATCCCCAGTAGGGGGCGTGCAAGAGGCAGCTGATCGATGTCTCTCTCTCATTGATGTTTCTGACTTTCTATCCCTCTCCCTTCCGCTCTGTAAATAATAAAATATATATTTTAAAAAAAAAAGCTCTTTCTCCACCATCAAGGTGTGTGCGTTTGCTTCTCCTTCACAGTGTCTTCCCACGAGACTTCCAGGATCAAGAGGTTCCTGGCCAAGAAACAAACGCAGAATCGGCCCGTTCCCCAACGGATTCGGATGAAAACGTGGTAAAATCAGGTACAACTCGAAGAGGAGGCATTGGAGAGGAACCAAACTGGGCCCGTGAGAAATCACAGGAGAGAGGACCCACATATGTGTGCGGTGTCCAGCTGGCCCACACCTTTAAATGACTGGAAAGAGGCTGCCGTCTGCACAGTTGGGGCCTTTTAATGGGAGGATGAATGAACTTGTGGTTTCGCTCTGTTGATTTTTTCCTCCTGCAAGAGGAGGATGGTTCGGTAATGAATGTGTGAGACCTTTTAAAAATAAATTTTAAAAACAGGCACACAGTAGATACTCGGCGAACAGTAGCTCCTGGTGATGGTTTTGACCTTGGGGCTGACTGTGGGGAAAACAACACAAAAAAGGCAGTGGGAAGGGAGACAAGAGGCGGGCAGGAGGGTTTCAGGGGGAGAAGGTCCAGGTGGAGGGGGACCACCTGCAGCACAGGGCGCAGTGTGGAGGGGACCCCTTTCCCGCCTCAGCCAGGACCCTCCGTGGACAGGCTGCCCCTCACTGTTCGCCCGGAGACGCAGCCCAACCCAGTGCGGCCAGCCACGGCTCTGCCCCACCCGGTGACAGGCCGACTCTCAGGACGCTCACTGGACAGACGGGCCTGGACCAACAGCCGGACAGACAGAACCGGCACGACATCCCGCCGGGTTCAGAGGAGGGAGAGCCAGCCCGCACACTCCCACACCCTGAGTGGCCTTGCCCCGCAGGCCCTGACGAGGGCCCCCCACCCCGGGCCGCCCCCTGCGGGACAGGAGAACAGGTGCAGCCTGCACTCAGCCCAGTGACCTCCTCTCCAGCCCTGCTTCCAGCCCCAGCAGCTCCGGGCCCTGCCTCCTCCCGCCCTGGGGAGGGGCACCTGGACCTGCAGGGAGGCGCAGTGGGCTCCGTCTCCCCGAGAGGGGGAGGCATGAGCGGCAAGCGCGCCCCAAACCGCAGTGGGCACGGGTACGGGCAGAGCCCGGAGGGGCCGGGCAGGCGTCGGCGGCACGCTCCGTCTACAGACCCTGGCGAAGGCCAGAACCGCCCGGGGTTTTGGAAGCTTTGACGAACCCCCTCCCAGTCCGGGGTTCATTTAACTTTTTATTTTGGTGAAATATGTGACCTTAGATTTTCCCTTTTAACTATCTGGAAGTACATTCACAGTGCGGTCCAGCCATCGCCACCACCATCACCAGAACTTCATCTTCCCACCGGAACCTCCGTCCCCATTGACCTCACTCCCCTCCCCCTCCACCCCTGAGCACCGCAGGCTGCTGTCCATCTGTGTGGCTGTCCAGGCTGTGTGTCCGTCTGTGTGGCTGACCAGGCTGCTGTCCGTCTGTGTGGCTGTCCAGGCTGCTGTCCGTCTGTGTGTCCGTCTGTGTGGCTGACCAGGCTGCTGTCCGTCTGTGTGGCTGTCCAGGCTGCTGTCCGTCTGTGTGGCTGACCAGGCTGCTGTCCGTCTGTGTGGCTGACCAGGCTGCTGTCCGTCTGTGTGCGCTGACCAGGCTGCTGTCTGTGTGCGCTGTCCAGGCTGCTCTCCGTCTGTGTGCGCTGTCCAGGCTGCTGTCCGTCTGTGTGGCTGACCAGGCTGCTGTCCGTCTGTGTGCACTGACCAGGCTGCTGTCTGTCTGACCAGGCTGCTGTCCGTCTGTGTGCACTGACCAGGCTGCTGTCCGTCTGACCAGGCTGCTGTCCGTCTGTGTGGCTGACCAGGCTGCTGTCCGTCTGACCAGGCTGCTGTCCGTCTGTGTGCACTGACCAGGCTGCTGTCTGTGTGCACTGACCAGGCTGCTGTCCGTCTGACCAGGCTGCTGTCCGTCTGTGTGGCTGACCAGGCTGCTGTCTGTGTGCACTGACCAGGCTGCTGTCCGTCTGACCAGGCTGCTGTCCGTCTGTGTGGCTGACCAGGCTGCTGTCTGTGTGCACTGACCAGGCTGCTGTCCGTCTGACCAGGCTGCTGTCCGTCTGTGTGGCTGACCAGGCTGCTGTCCGTCTGTGTGGCTGACCAGGCTGCTGTCCGTCTGTGTGGCTGACCAGGCTGCTGTCCGTCTGTGTGGCTGACCAGGCTGCTGTCCGTCTGACCAGGCTGCTGTCCGTCTGTGTGGCTGACCAGGCTGCTGTCCGTCTGACCAGGCTGCTGTCCGTCTGTGTGGCTGACCAGGCTGCTGTCCGTCTGTGTGGCTGACCAGGCTGCTGTCCGTCTGACCAGGCTGCTGTCCGTCTGTGTGGCTGACCAGGCTGCTGTCCGTCTGTGTGGCTGACCAGGCTGCTGTCCGTCTGTGTGCACTGACCAGGCTGCTGTCCGTCTGACCAGGCTGCTGTCCGTCTGTGTGGCTGACCAGGCTGCTGTCCGTCTGACCAGGCTGCTGTCCGTCTGTGTGGCTGACCAGGCTGCTGTCCGTCTGTGTGGCTGACCAGGCTGCTGTCCGTCTGACCAGGCTGCTGTCCTTCTGTGTGGCTGACCAGGCTGCTGTCCGTCTGACCAGGCTGCTGTCCGTCTGTGTGGCTGACCAGGCTGCTGTCCGTCTGTGTGGCTGACCAGGCTGCTGTCCGTCTGTGTGGCTGTCCAGGCTGCTGTCCGTCTATGTGTCCATCTGTGTGGCTGACCAGGCTGCTGTCCATCTGTGTGGCTGACCAGGCTGCTGTCTGTGTGCACTGACCAGGCTAGGCAGCTCCTGAGCCCACATTATGCAGTAATTGTCTTTCTGTGACTAGCTTACTTCACTTACTAAATGTCTTCAGGGTTCATCCATATGTCTGAGTTTCCTTTTTTTAATTTTATTTTTATTGATTTTTTTACAGAGAGTAAGGGAGAGAGATAGAAACATGGATCAGCTGCCTCCTGCACACCTCCCCCTGGGGACATGCCCGCAACCAAGGTACATGCCTTTGACCAGAATCAAACCTCGGACCCTTCCGTCCGCAGGCCGACGCTCTATCCACTGAGCCACACCAGATAGGGCCCTTTTTATTTTTTTAATACGTTTTTATTGATATCACAGAGAAAGGGAGATGGAGAGAGAATCACTGATCAACTGCCTCCCGCACGCCCTGCACTGGGTACGGAGCCTGCAACCCGGGCCTGTGCCCCGACCGGGAATGGAACTGCGACCTCCCGGGTCATAGGTCGGCGCTCACCCCGAGTCACACAGGGCGGGCTCCTTCCTTTCTAATGCTGAGTAACATTCCCCTCGGTGTCTGTGCCTCACTTTTTAAATAATTCTTATTGATTTCAGAGAGCAAGGGAGAGAGAGATAGAAACATCAATGATGAGGGAGAATCGTTGATCCATTGCCTCCCGTACGCCCCCTACTGGGGATCGAGCCTACAACCTAGGCACAAGCCCTTGATCAGAATCAAACCCAGGACCCTTCATGCCGCAGGCCGGCGCTCTATCCACTGAGCCAAACCGGCTGGGGCTGTGCCCAGCTCTGTTCTCCGTTCATCTGTTGACGGGCATGTGGGCTGCTGTCACACGTGGGCTGTTGTAAATAGTCAGACATGCGTGTCCACTTCTCTCTCCCAGACCTTGACTTTGATTCCTTTGGGGTGTGGCCCTGGATCACACGGTAACCGTGTTTGCGTGTCTGAGGAGCACTGAGCCGCCTTCCCCAGCGGCTGCACCACTCCACACGCTCAGCAGCAGGCACCAGCCTGCCAGTTCTCTGCGGCCTCGCCAGTGGGGCCATTTTCTGTGGTTTTCAGGCAGAGGCCTCCCGTGGGTGTGCAGTGGTACCCAACTGCAGTTTCCATCTGGAGTCTCCTAATGATGCCTGATATGGAGCCACCTTTTATATGCTTACTGGCCACCTGTGTATCTTCTTCAGAAAAACGTCTGGTTAGTCCTTTGCCCATTTCCGGACTGGGTTGTTTGTCTGCTTTTGTTGTTGAGTTGCAGAAATTCTTTTTCTTTTAATATATTTTATTGATTTTTCTACAGAGAGGAAGGGAGAGGGAAAAGAGTTAGAAACATCGATGAGAAAGAAACATCGATCAGCTGCCTCCTGCACACCCCCCACGGGGGATGTGCCCGCAACCAAGGTACGTGCCCTTGACCGGAATCGAACCGGGGACCCTTCCGTCCACAGGCCGACGCTCTATCCACTGAGCCAAACCGGTTTCAGCGATACCAAAAGTCTTGAGCGCAACTTTCCCCACCTCTATTGGAGAATAACGAGGAGTTTGATGTACTGGGAGCGGGTGACCCGGAGGAGGCCATGGGGGGCTGTTTGCAGGCTGGGGCCTGTGGTGGCCTGGCTCCGTTTACAGAAACAGACATGTGTGGTTTCATCTCTCAGGCCTGGAGGACAGGAAGAGGGTTTGGTGCAGAAGTGCCCGGGGAGGAAGGGCAGGAAGAACGGTGGAGGGGGCAGGGAGAGGCTAGGCCCACAGAGCCGTTTCTGAGAGAGGTGCTCAGCCTCTGGGCTCACGCAGTGTCCCTCCCAGGCCTGGACGGCGAAGGACAGCACAGCAATGGGGGGCCCAGAGCCTTGCATGTGTGCCCCAACCCCAGCCTGGCCCTGACTCTCCAGGACTGGCAGCCTGGGGACAGAAGGGGCGGATCTGATGGCCAGAAGGAGTCGGGGGTGGGAGTGGGGGCCTGCTTTCCTGGAGGGCAGGTCAGCAGAAGCAGAAAACACAGACAGAACGAGGCCAGAGAGGAAGGCGGGTGTGGGCTGGTCTGAGCCCACAGGAGCCACCGCGGGTGCCGAGGCGGCCGCGGCCCCATGGGGTGCCGCTGGGTGCTGGGCGCGCGGTCACTTAGACGTGGAGACGGACAGCACTTCATCAGTGGCTGCAGGGGATGTGCTGAACTTAATTAACATCATAAATTCTGCTCAGCTTCCAGTGAAGCCTCTTATTACCTGGGGGGGGGGGGGGGGGGGGGGGCTTCCCCTGTGCAAGCAGCTTCCAGCAACTGCTCCAGCAGCATCCTGGAAGTGCATGCCCCTCCGCACTGGGGCTCACCCCAGACTGTCTCAGCCCAGTCAATATCTGTGTCAGCGATTCAGCCAAATGGCCTTAAAGGCACATGCACCTCTTTTTTTAATTTTTATTTTTTAAGCAAAAGCTTCTGTCTCAGCCTAAGCCGCTCTGTCTGGCCTTCCCTTTGCCGGAGGACTTGGTTCCCAGAAACAGCCTTTGCCGGCGGCTCCTCGCGATAAAGATGCAAAACACGCAGCCGGGACCGGCGTCAGCAGCCAGCATCGCTGCAGCCGGACAGCGGTCCCCCCTCCGCCCCCCCCACACACACACACACACTCACACACACACACACACACACACACACACACTCACACACACACACACACACACTCACACACACACACACACACACTCACACACACTCACACACACACTCACACACACTCACACACATACACTCACACACACACACACACACACACTCACACACACTCACACACACACACTCACACACACACTCACACACACTCACACACATACACTCACACACACACACACACACACACACTCACACACACACACACACACTCACACACACTCACACACACACTCACACACATACACTCACACACACTCACACACACACACACACACACTCACACACACACACACACTCACACACACACACACACTCACACACACTCACACACACACACTCACACACACACACACACACACTCACACACACACACACACACTCACACACACACACACTCACACACACACACACACACTCACACACACACACACACACACACTCACACACACTCACACACACACACACTCACACACACACACTCACACACACTCACACACACACACTCACACACACACACACACACACTCACACACACACACACTCACACACACTCACACACACACACACACACACTCACACACACACACACACACACTCACACACACACACTCACACACACTCACACACACACACTCACACACACACACACACACACACTCACACACACACACACACACACACACACTCACACACACACACACACACTCACACACACACACACACACACTCACACACACTCACACACACACTCACACACATACACTCACACACACACACACACTCACACACACTCACACACACACACTCACACACACTCACACACACACACACACACTCACACACACACACACACACACTCACACACACACACACACACACACACACACTCACACACACAGCTGGCTGCTTTGTTCGCAGGCTGCCCACGCCTCTCCAGGCCGGGAAAGCGGGGAGAGCGCGTGGTGCGGGGCCCATCTGGTCCCATGGCCAGGACGGGCATCAGGAGGCGCCGGGAGGAGGCGCTGCGGCTGCCAGTGCCGGAGGGCGGGAGAGTGCCCTCTCTCGTGCCAGACAGGGGGGGCCGTCAGGAGCTCGCCTGGGCCAATCCTGACACCCCGTTTCTCTTAAGCCTGTTAACAAGGTGCGGTTTGTGGGGCTCCCAGGGTGCGGGTGCGTTGCGGGCGCCGGCTGCACCGCCCCTCTCGGAGGCGGGGTGTTCTGTCCCCAGGTCACTGAGAGGCAGAGGGGACCAGGCCCTGGCGGCTGGGTCCCCCCTGCTACCTGGGAGGGCAGTGCCAGGATTTGGACCCACTGCTGCCCCGCTCCCAGGTTCTGCTGGGCTGAGGGGTTCCTGGCCAGGCCCCACTGCCCTCACCGCATCCTCTCCTGCGAACGCCCCCCCCCTCACAGATGCTCCAGCCTCTCTCTGCATGGAGGGGGGAGAGGGGCTTCCTCCCACCCCCCGCGGGCCACAGGCCTCCCCAGTCCGACTCCAGGCCCCAGGCCGGGCAGAGAGGCCCTCGGGACCAGCGGCGCAGCGGGGAAGCGAGCAGGCACGGAGCAAGGACACTCGGCGGGGAGACACATCGTTTCATTTCCAAGGAGTCTGCGCGCCCCGGATCTTGTCCCCGCTGCCGCAGTCGGTTCAGATGATAGGCCGCTCTAAAGGGCAGTTTGATCATATCTGTCAAAGCCTTGGAAATGTGCTGGCGTGTGCATATCCTGTAGCTATTAATTCCACTGGGAGGAAATGTATCCTAAGGAAATATTTGGACAGGTGAGCAAAGGTGTAGGTACAAGGATGATGTTCGTGCAGCACTGTTAAAATCGCAAGGAATCGAAACAGTGCAAGTAGCCAGAAATAGAGAGCAGTCTAAATAAATCCTAATATCTCCATACAATGTCAATGTCATTGGCATACATCCCATGCCTGAGTTTAAGACAGGCTATAAAAGCTGTTTACATCTCACCATGTGTCCACCGTCCAGATATCATGGCTGACATGTACACATAAGGAACTGTTGGACATTGAAGCTGGGACTCAGAACTGTTGGACATTGAAATTGGGACTCAAACATGTTTTGTTCTTATATGTTTATTTCTAGTCTGCAAAGGCAAGATTTTTAAAGAAAAGAAATGGGGGAAAAATAGATACAGAGGCAAAGAAGCATTGAACAGACTGTCAAACTACAGCGGGAAGGCAGTGTGGTTTGTATGGTGTGGGTGGGGGGCTGAAAGAGATCAACTGAAGGACTTGTGTGCATGCATGTAAGCATAACCAATGGGTACAAGACACGGGGGCAGGTGAGGGCATGTGCTGGGGGGTAGGAGAGGCTGGGGGGAAGCCGGGGGGAGGTCAATGGAGGGGAAAAAAGGAGACATATGTACTACTATTTGTAATACTTTAAACAATAAAAGAATTATTATTATTATAAAAAAAGGTGTTTACATTTTTATGCCATTTCCATTAAAAGTCTCCATCAGTGCCGAGACCGGTTTGGCTCAGTGGATAGAGCGTCGGACTGCGGACTGAAGGGTCCCGGGTTCGATTCCGGCAAGGGCATGTACCTTGGCTGCGGGCACATCCCCAGTGGGGGGCGTGCAGGAGGCAGCTGATCGATGTCTCTCTCTCATCGATGTTTCTGACTTTCTATCCCTCTCCCTTCTGCTCTGTAAAAAATCAATAAAATATATTAAAAAATAAAATAAATAAATAAAAGTCTCCATCAGCAAAGAAAAATCTGGCCCAGCCGGTGTGGCTCAGGGGTTGAGCATCGACCTATGAACCAGGAGGTCACGGTTCGATTCCCGGTCAGGGCACAGGCCGGGGTTGCGGGCTCGATCCCCAGTGGGGGGCGTGCAGGAGGCAGCCGATCCATGATTCTCTCCCATCATGGATGTTCCTATCTCTCCCTCTCCCTTCCTCTCTGAAATCAATGAAAATATATATATTTTTAAATGAAAGAAAAATCTGGAAGAGAATGCATGAAATGTGAACTAACAAATTGTCTATGGATACTAATGCCCCAGAGAATTTTTCTTTTTTTTCCTTTTTTGTTTTCTGATTTTTTTTTCTAATGTTAACATTCTATGAAGGTAAATATTTTGAAAATATATTGTTGTTGTTACTATTACTATTATTATACTGGTTTGCCTACCCATAAAACATGCCTGAAAGACTACACAAGGACTGTTGCCATGGGTGCCTCAGGTAACAAAAGGGCCTCAGAGAGGGAGAGGAAGGGAGAGGGAGAAACATCGATGATGAGAGAGAATCATTGATTGGCTGCCTCCTACGTGCCCCCTACTCGGGATCAAGCCCGAAACCCGGGCATGTGCTTTTAACTGGAATCGAACCCAGGACCTTTCGGTCCGCAGGCTGACACTCTATCCATTGAGCCAAACCAGCCAGGACCACTGTGGATTCTTTCGTACCCTTTGACTTTGGGATCACATAAGTTTATCTTTTCACAAATATAAACTAAAATTAAATTTGGTAACCCCCCAAAAAAAGATTCAAGGAGAATCTTTGACATTTTACAAACTCCACTTTTGTGCAGCCGTCAATGTGGAAGGAAACTGTTTACACCGAGTTACACACTTAAATGCTAGAGGGTCCAGGGAAATGAATGGAAGAGCTGGAGTGAGTGATAGGGAGCGGTGAGGATTGTGGCAAACTGGAAAGCAGAGGCCCTGTCTCTGTGGCCACATGGGGGGGGGGGGGGGAGGTGCAGGAGGCAGCTGATCAATGTTTCTCTCATTGATGTTTCTAGCTTTGTCCCTCTCCCTTCCTCTTGGTAAAAAAAAAAAAAAAGTGTATATATATATATTTTTTATCCACACTTTCTTTTTTTTTTAATTTTATTGGTTTTTCACAGAGAGGAAGGGAAAGGGATAGAAAGTCAGAAACATCGATGAGAAACATCAATCAGCTGCCTCTTGCACACCCCTTACTGGGGATGTGCCCACAGCCAAGGTACATGCCCTTGACCGGAATCGAACCTGGGACCTTTCAGTCCACAGGCTGATGCTCTATCCACTGAGCCAAACCAGTTTCGGGGGAAAAAAAAAAAAGTCAATATATTTTAAAAAATAAAATAAAATGATAATACTCAGTGCTTGTGTTCATATGAGACTATATCAGTGAATAGTTACCAGGGATTATTTGAAAATCTATGTCAAAGTGTCTATCAAAGTCTGTAGGAAAATCCAGAGACAGGACTTCCATGAGAGGTTGAGGGGAAATGGGGAGTGAGTACCAATAGGTAGTTTCTTTGGGGGTGAGGGGGGTGACAAAACTGTCCTAAAATTAGATTGTGGTGATGGTTACACAGCTCAGATACCCTAAAAACCATTGAATTGTCCTCTTGAGTGGGTGAACGATATGGTGCATTCTAACGCACAGAGGTATGTACAGACTTGCTTGTCTCCGAAGCATTTACGACAGAAAGCTTTCAACAGTGATCCCGCTAGCCCCTGGACCCCATCTCAGGGTCCAAAGAAGACTCTCCCTCCTCCCCCCTCCCCGCTGCAAAACACCAAGAAACAGGATAAAAGCTGACCGGGGAGCTGAGTCCTGATCACACTTGCACCTGTATCAGGCCTTACCTGAAGCTACCCCTGGATTGAGTAATTACAGGAGCCTGAAAGTCCTGTTCTTCTGAAGCAAGTTTAGGGTGGGTTTTCCATGACTTATAACCAAGTGTGCCCGGCAGCTGGCCAGTCACACACCCAAGATGACTGGTCCCCACAGCTCACAGCAAGAGCCAAGGACAGAGACCGTAACCTTTTGCCAAGCAGGTTTGCCCCGGGCCCCACTGGCTGTCAGTCTGCCTATCCACAGCCCTCTGCCCCCCACACCCCATCAATACGCAGATGCCACAGACAGCACTGGGCGGGTTTTTATTTTAATGTCAAAGGCACAGCCTCCCAGATGAGCTGAGGCAGTGACTGTGGGTGCCCAGCCCGAACCCCAAGCCACCCCAGGGGCAGCTGTGCCAAAGGGGAGGGGTGGGTAAGAAGGGGGCCTCCCCTTCAGGGGGGCGCCTACCTCCTTCCTAGCCCCAATAGGAGAGAAGCAGGTGACACAAAGTGAGGCAATAATGCTTCAGGGGGTCCCTCAGGCCTCTCCCCGAACCCCCCAACACAGGTCTTTGGTGGACGTAATTGCACAGACAGTTCATAAAGTGACAGCTTGAGGGCCTCGGGGGAGGCAGGGGAGAGGCCCAGCTTCCCCCATGGGCCCCTCAGTGCTTAGAAATGGGAGGAGCCCTTCCCCGCCGGAGCAGCTCCGGCGGCGTCTCCGCAGCAGCCCCCCTCCCTGCATCTCTATCCGATAAGACATAAAAAATTCTCTGCTTATAAAAATACTTCTGCTCTGTCTGGGAGTGGAGGCGGGAGTGGAGCCGAAGAGCTGGAGGCCAGGCCAAGCCCCCGCAGGGAAGGGGTCACAGTGGCGGAGCTAGGAGGAGGGCAGGGGGCCGTTGGCTCGGCGGGGGGCTCCCTTGGCCACGGGGGCCCGGCCCGGGGCGGCAGGCACCGGGGAGGCCCGGCGGGAGGCGGCGGCGCTCCGCAGCTTCAGTTTCCGCCGCTTGGCCAGCGGCGCGTTCTCCACGCTCTTCAGGAAGAAGCCTTCGCGCTTGCCCCGGTTGAAGGCCTGCCAGAACGCGGGCGTGAGTCCCCCCAACGGCGGGCCTCACCCCAGACCCCAGCTTCCCCCGCCCCGAACCCCTCACTCCCTCCCTAGGACCTGGTCAAGGCCAGCAGGCCTGGCCTCCGACCTCCAGCACCCTGAAAATCAGGCCCCAATGGTCAGAGACCAGGACTCAGTTCACCCACCGCACCTGCCAGGGCGTGGGGTCCAAGCCTCCCGCAGGCCCCAAGCCTCCCGCAGGCCCCGCCTCCCAGGTCCGTCCACACCCACCCACAGGCCCCGCCTCCCAGGTCTGTCACACCCACCCACAGGCCCCGCCTCCCAGGTCTGTCACACCCACCCACAGGCCCCGCCTCCCAGGTCTGTCACACCCACCCACAGGCCCCGCCTCCCAGGTCTGTCACACCCACTCACAGGCCCCGCCTCCCAGGTCTGTCACACCCACTCACAGGCCCCGCCTCCCAGGTCTGTCACACCCACTCACAGGCCCCGCCTCCCAGGTCTGTCACACCCACTCACAGGCCCCGCCTCCCAGGTCCATCCACACCCACCACAGGCCCCGCCTCCCAGGTCCGTCCACACCCACCCACAGGCCCCGCCCCACCAGGTCGGTCCACACCCACCCACAGGCCCCGCCTCCCAGGTCTGTCCACACCCACCCACAGGCCCCGCCTCCCAGGTCTGTCCACACCCACCCACAGGCCCCGCCTCCCAGGTCTATCCACACCCACTCGCAGACCCCACCCACAGGTTCATCCACACCCACCCGAGGGTCTAGCCCCCAAGTCTGTCCATCCCACACCCACCCCACCGCCCCACTTTACCAAGAAGGTGGCGTTGAGACCCGAGCGCACGGCCGGCCCGGAGGACTCGAGCACGTCAGGCGTCCGGAGCGGGGGCGAGGAGCGCGCGCTGCCGTCCTGCAGCCACGAGCTGCCCCGCAGCCCCTCCAGCTTCAGCCTCTTGGCCGGGTCCACAGTCAGGAGCCCTGAAGGGGGGGCGGAGAGCACCAGGTGGTGTGTGATCCTAACGGCCCCAACCTCCTCCGACCAGGACACGGGACCAGGGGCGACCCCCATCCCATCAGGACCCAGGGCCTCCCCTCCCCAAAGACAGCCCGGGACCGGCTCCGCACCTCGCACAAGCTCCTTGGCCTCCTCAGACACGCTCTGCCAGGCCTCCCCGTCCAGGGAGAAGCGCCCCTCTCGGATCTTGCACATGATCTCGGCCGCCTGGCTCTGCCCGCCCTGGCCCGAGGCCCCCTGGAAGGGGACCTGCCCCGACAGCATCATGTACTGGGGGCAAGGGGGAGAGTGAGACCGGCCCAGGCAGCGGACCCAGGAACCTCTCAGCCCACCCCTGGACCACCCACCGGCTGCTGGAGGTCACTCCAGGCCCATTGGCCATGACCCTGACCTCCAACCTGGAATACTCAATGCCCCACCCAGCACCAGTGCGACCCCGCCTCGGTGTTAGGACAGCCTCTCACCCCAGCTTGCCACCCCCATCAAGGTGACCCCTACCCCTGGTGCCCTGTTGTCCTTCATCAGGAAGACCTCTGACCTCCGAGCGGGCGCCCCTGACCCCTCGCCGGGACCCGGCCCGTACCAGGATGACGCCGAGGCTCCAGAGGTCGCAGGACTCGTCGTAGCCCTGCCGCGCCAGCAGCTCGGGCGCCGCGTACTGCAGCGTGAAGCAGGGCGTCTGCATGGGCCCCGCGGGGCTCTGCGGGCGCAGCCGCGCGAACCCGAAGTCGATGATCTTCACCGGGGCCCCGGGCGTGTCGTCGGCGTACAGGATGTTCTGTGACCGGACGGAGGCCGTCAGGGACCGGGCCCCCGCGCCGCCGCCCCCACCCTGCTGCCCGGGCGCGGCGCCCACCTCGGGCTTGAGGTCGCGGTGCACCACGCCCGCCTCCTCGTGCATGAAGCTCACGGCGGACACCAGGCTGCGCAGGATCTGGCTCGCCTCGGACTCGCTGAAGTGCCGCTTCTTGCGGATGTGCTCCAGCAGCTCCCCGCCCCGCAGCAGCTCCAGACCAGGTACGTGTGCAGCTGCAGCAGCGGGCCGCCCGGTCACCGGTCACCGGGGACCCGCATGGCGGCCCCGCAGGCCAGGCCCCGCCCCCGGCCCGGGCCTCCAACTTGTCCGAGCCCGAGAGAACCACCCTCCTGCCTTCCAGGCCCCGCGCCTTTGGCCCCCTTAGTCCTGCCCCCTCCACACCCTCCTCAAATTTCATTCCCTTGGCCGTCCCTAGCTCGGCTTCCGGACGTGCACCTGCCAGGGCGTGCAGTCCGAGCCTCCCGCCGGCCCCGCCTCCCAGGCCCGTCCACCCCACACCCACCCGCCGGCCCCGCCTCCCAGGCCCGTCCACCCGACACCCACCCGCCGGCCCCGCCTCCCAGGCCCGTCCACCCCACACCCACCCGCCGGCCCCGCCTCCCAGGTCCGTCCACCCCACACCCACCCGCAGGCCCCGCCCCTCATACATTCTCAGATCCCCGGCCCCTCCCACAGCCACCGCAAGCCCCGCCCCCGTCCCCGCCCCGCCCTCCCCGCCGCCTCCCGCATCCCGGCCTGAAGGCACCACCTGGTCCTGATGCACCTCGTGCAGCTTCACCACGTTGGGGTGCGACTGGCACAGCCGCAGGGCGGCCACTTCGCGCTGCGTGTTCGCCTCCAGCCTGGGGCGGGCAGACGGGTCAGGATGGACGGCCCGGGGCCCGCCCTCCCCGCCCTCCCGGCCCCAGCTTCCGCGGCCCGCCCGCCCCAGGCCGGCCCACCTGCGGCTGAGGATCTTGACCGCGAACTCCTGGCCGCCCTGGCGCTGGCGGCAGCGGCGACACACGGAGAAGCTGCCCTGGCCCAGCGCGGGCTCCCGCAGGTCCAGCTCGTACTGCTGGAAGAAGGGCGAGTCCTGGGGGCACAGGGGCGCGTCAGAGGTCCGACCTGGGAGCCTGGAGGCCGTGCCCCATCTCTCGGAGGTCCCCGATTTCACCGCTGTCACACCATGGGTGCGCCTGCCAGAGCCAGGCCCAGAATCCCCGGCCCAGCCTCCCACCTGCATCATGGCGCTCCGGGCCACCGCTGCCCGGCCCGGCCGGTCTCCAGCGCCAGGCGCTTCCAGCACGTCAGTCATCACAGCGTTGTTGTGGTCAAACAGGATGGACGGTGCCACGAAGGAGTATCCCTGGTTGGGGAGGGAGACGGGTCAGGGGCGGAAGGGTATGGGGGCTGGAAGTGGAGGGGGAGAGGGGTCTCCCCCAGATCAGGGTGGGGGGGTTGCTTTTGCATCCTAACACGACAGGATGTGTGGACATTTTATTCCAACTTGTTCTATGATCACTTGGGGTCATGCCTGTCTGTCTCCCCCTCCCCGCCCCCGTCTGTGACTCCACCTTTCTCATTACAGTAACCCAACCCTCTGCGTCCCCCCCCCCCCTTAAATCTTAGGGGTTGTGGGCCCGGAGTTGCTGGGGACAACCGAGGCTCTCGGGATGCAGGGCCTGTGCGGAAAAGGAGAACCAGAGGCAGAGATTGCTCCTGATGCAGGCTCAGCACCCAGATGCAGCCTTAAAGGGCATCACCTGGCACAATGTAGTGGCCCAAAGAGGGTTGGGCAACGCATGAAGGGACTGACCTGGCATCACACCGTCCACCCCACACCCACCCGCCGTCCCCGCCTCCCTGGTTTAACTCAGGAAAATTCAGCTGTGCCCACTGAGGACAAAAAACCGTTATTCCTTCCTTTCAGATCCATTGCTGGCCTCCTCTGCTAGGAGGGAGCTCTGAGCAACGTTAAGGAGAAACCAGTTACCGCTCTGCCTCTCCGAAGGACCCTGTCCGGCCAATTCGAGGGAGTCCACGGGTAATCTGATTGTTTCTGCTGAACGGGCAGCCCCCTGTGCACTGGCATGCAAGCTCCACGTGGGTGGGGCCGTGCCCTGTTAGGTTCACCCCCAGGGCCCGGGTCTGTGCCTGGCGCACTATAGGCACTCAGCACATATTTCTGAGTCATGAAATGATGAATGAATGAATGTGAGTAACCATCCCTTCGCAAGAAGGAACTTTCTCAGAACTGTGAGACAGTGCATCGAGAGATACTCAAGCACAGAGGTGTCACTCATGAGAGTTTCCCAGAGGACACGGAGCCATCCACAGTGGACACTGGCCTGTTTTTATTGAAGAGACGTAGACCAGGTCCTCCAGCCAGGCCCCACTCTGGGCCCGGGATGGGGGGATTAAACAGCAGTGCCCCCGAGACCGGTTTGGCTCAGTGGATAAAGCGTCGGCCTGCGGACTGAAGGGTCCTGGGTTTGATTCCGGTCAAGGGCATGTACCTTGGCTGCAGGCACACCCCCAGTAGGGGGTGTGCAAGAGGCAGCTGATCGATGTTTCTCTCTCATCGATGTTTCTGACTTTCTATCCCTCTCCCTTCCGCTCTGTAAAAAAATCAATAAAATATATTAAAAAAATAAAATAAAAAATAAATAAATAAACAGCAGTGCCCGCTGCCCGGGCCACACCAGGGGAGGCGGGCTCGGTTGGGCTGCCAGGACACAACCTGACAAAGTGCTCAGAGGTGCTGACTGTGCACAGGCACGTGCAGCGGGGCCATGGAGTGTGGCGGCCTTCCCCGGGGGCAGCACTGGCCACCGAGGCTAGAAACGTCCCAGGAGCTTGCCAGGTGGGCACTCCAGGTGGAGGGAACGGCAAAGGGGCAGGGTGTGTGGTGGGACCTGTGACAGCCCATGACTGCTACAGCGCCGAGTGGGACGACAGCGAGAGCTGAGGCTCGGCTCAGGGCAAGGACCACGCCGTGCAGGGCCTGGCATCCTGAGCAAAGGAGCTGAGCTTGTCCAGCAGGCTGAGCTGCTAAAACTGGGGGATGGTGTCTGTGCCCCCCAGGAATGGGATACGGTGGGCCAATGGGCATACAAAGCCACAGGAATAATATGGCATCTCTTCCTGGGTGTCTACTCAAGCCAGGGAATAACTTAAACCAGTATGTTTTTGTACCAATAGAGTTATGATGGAGCGAAAGGAAAACTGATGTGGAACGTAAAGATAAACCATGAAGTTCAAAGATGCCATGGCGATCTCCATGACTGACAACTGCAGGTGCCCACAGGGAGAGAGGCCTGCGGGGAGAAACTGAGTCCTGCTCAGGCACGGGGTTGGCCTAGTGCCCACCTTCCCACCACGGCCCAGGCTGGCTCTCACTCACCTGGAAGATGCGCGAGTCCCCGGATGGGGGGCTGCCAGCAGGGGAGTAGACAGGCTCCAGGCGAGTAAACTCCTCTGCGAAGTTGCTCACATCCAGCTCTGAGCGGATCTGGGGTTGGAATGGAGCTGGGATCTTCCTGGCAGCCAGCGCAGCCCAGTCCAGACCCTGGGAAGAAGAAATGAGGGGTGGAGGATCAAAGGGCAGGAAGGGGAAACCCCTCTCCCCTCAGCTCCTCGGTGAAATAACGGGTTGCCTTGCATTGGGGGAAAGGTGTTCTTCTTGCCTCCACAGCTTCTGTTTCCCTCCCTTTGATGCCCAGTTCCTATTCCCTCGGAGAATCACCCCCAACCACCCTCAGTCAGTTCTGGGACTTGGAATAGGGTGGCTTGCAAAACAAGTATCTTCCCCGTTACACTTAAATCTGAGAGGACATCGGCCTAGAATTGCTGGGAACAGCCTCGGGGGGGGACGATGAAGTCTCTGTGCAACCAAGAGACGAAGAGATTCTAATGATGAAGGTCCAGCACCTGGATGCAGCCTTACCTGAAATCGGCCCACTTTTCCTTCCACTTTTCTCTTTGGAAGCTAAAACATGCCCTTTTGTACGTTAGCTAGTGTGGCAGAGCCTGCTCAGCACCTGCCCAACATCCATTTTCCCTGTCTTCCTTACTTCCATAGCCCCATTTAATTCCAGGAAGCAATGTGCAAACCAAGACACTATTTTACAAACTTCCTTATAGTTAGGCATGACCAATAACTTGCAAGCAAACATTGTGAGGTAGGAATCAAGGCAAAGATCCTCCAGAGAAGGGTGGGCAGTTGGCAAACACCCTTTTGGCCCTTCCCCTCCTCCTCCCTGCTTCCTGCCTGGACATCAGCCTGGACGGCAAGTGCTCCCGCGGTCATGTTGGATCATGAAGCAAACCTGGGAGGGAGGCGACATGCTAAAAAGGGAGGGGCAGTTTTAAAAAATGAAAAAAAAAGTTTGGATCCACGAAGAAGCCACAGCAGCTCTGGCTACCGACCTCTAGATTTCTTCTACGTAAGAAAATAAAGAAGTAGCTGAAACCGGTGTGGCTCGGTGGATAGACTGTAGGCCTGCAGACTGAAAGGTCCCAGGTTCGATTCTGGTCAAGGGCATGTACCTTGGCAGCGGGCACATCCCCAGTAGGTGTGCAGGAGGCAGCTGATCCATGTTTCTCTCTCACTGATGTTTCTGACTTTTTATCCCTCTCCCTTTCTCTCTGTAAAAAAAAAAAAAAAAAAAATTTAAATGAAATATATTTTTAAAAAAGAAAATAAAGAAGTAAATAGCCCTCTATCTTTTTTTAAATATATTTTTATTGATTTTTTACAGAGAGGAAGGAAGAGGGATAGACAGTTAGAAACATCGATGAGAGAGAAACATCTATCAGCTGCCTCCTGCACACCCCCTATTGGAGATGTGCCCGCAACCAAGGTACATGCCCTTGACCAGAATCGAACCTGGGACCTTTCAGTCCACAGGCCGATGCTCTATCCACTGAGCCAAACCAGTTAGGGCCCTCTATCTTGTTTAGACTACCGGGCATTCCAATACCTGTTAGCACTAAGCTCCACTCCACACATGTCACTATTTTTGAGTTGGACTTTTTGTCACTTGAAGCCAAGAAGCCTGACCTAGACTTGAAGGCCCCACCAGAGACCTCAGCGTTGCTAGCACCAAAGAGGCTGTCTTGAGAGAATGGGGAGTAAGGAGAACACCCCTTCTCAGCACCAAGCCTCCAAGTCCTTGGGGTGTCTCTGGCCACCCACTGCCAGCACCCAGGGCCCAGCATGCACTCAGGGCGGGTTGGGGAGTTCATGTCAGGAAACTGACACCGGCTCAGCCACTTCCCCTACAAACCGGCACCTTCCCTGCAGACCTCGATTCTGGTCTGAGGACACACCTCCCAGGGCCCTCCTAGGTGGGTACTTGCAGGGAAGACTCAAGAAGATGACACTCGTAAGAGGGCGCTGAGTGCCTGCCCCCCCAACAAATGCCCGCAAATGGGTGCTTTGTCATGCCAGACAAGTGGCAAGTCTGATGCCCACATGTAAATGCAAAAGCAAGGGACTTCACGTCACCCTGACAGAGGTTTGAATCCGAGCTCCACCACTTCTGGGCTGGGTGACCTTGGGCAAATTGCTTAACCTCTCTGAACCTCGTTTCCTCATCTATAAAGAGGGGAATCGTGTCTCAGTGGTGGAGCATCAACCCGTGGACCAACCAGGAGGTCCCAGTTCAACTCCAAGTCAGGGCACGTGCCCAGGTGGCAGACTCCATCCCGGGGGGGGGCGGGGGGGGGGGGGGGACATGCAGGAGACAGCCAGTCGATGATTCTTTCATCATCGGTGTTTCTATCTCTCTCCCCCTCTCTCTACCTCTCTCTCTGCTCTCAATAAAAATATATTTAAAAGATGAGAGTGAAGAGGATGGTTCTGAGGGTTACGTGAAATAATGCAGGCAAAGGGCTGATGTAGGGGAGCACAAGGCGTGGTTGGAAAGTTTGTAAGGAGGAACTTCTGAAAAGGGGAGTTGGCTGAAGGCCGCCCCTAATTACTCCTTGACCTTTCCAGACAAGTCTGTCCCCCTGCAGACCCTCGGGTGTTCACCGGAACCTTTACACTTAATCTTTAGGTGTCCTTGCTTAAAGGACACTGTAGATACACGTGTCCTCCCGGGATTACTTCCCCAACTGATTATATCTAGAAGAAAAACGTTATCCCAAACTGCTGCTACCAAAAAAGCCTGAAGCGACAGGAGAACAAGGCTGTTTGGTTCCCATAGCCAGGCCGTCCCCTAGGCCTCTCTTTCACAGCAAACCTGCGTCAGAGTCATCATTCCTCCATCGCTCAGGGTTGCTGGTCAGCCCCGGCAGGCTGACACGCAGTAGGTGTTCGCTGTGACAGGGTCCTGCCAGGCACTGACACTGGCCGTGCCGAGCACCCGCCGGAGAGGTCTCACATGGAGACGTTCACTCTGCTCTGCACTCTCACCTGCACATGCTCCCAGCAAGTAAACAAAGCCCACACGACTAACTGGCCATCCAAGTGCAGGTGCACGGACTGTGCAGGGACAAAGAACAAAACGCATGGGTGGGTGCTAACAGCCACAGTGTGGCTCTTCGTGCTGATTCGGGCTGACAGGAGACGTGGGGTCTGTGTTGGGTTCCACACATTCACTGTACGATCCTGGGTGGGTCGCCCCCTTTCTCTGAACCCACCCAATGAAAGGACTGGTGAGCCCATTCCCAAGTCCCTGGCAGTCCTGACAGTCATTCACCGAGAATCCTTTCCCCCAGAAACACACATCTCCCGGGTTTCACTAGAGATGCGTGGGAAGATAAGCCTGCTCTCCAGATCTGCAGATTTTTTCTTTTTTAAAAAATTAATATATTTTTACTGATTTCAGAGAGGAAAGGAGAAGGAGAGAAATATCAATGATGAGAATCATTGATTGGCTGCCTCCTGCGCGCCCCCTACTGGGGATTGAGTGTGCAGCCCGGCATGTGCCCTGACGGGGAATCGAACCATGACCTCCTGGTCCATAGGTCCACGCTCAGCCCCTGAGCCACACCGGCCGGGGGGGGGGCTCTTCTAAATCAAGCACAATTGGCCAGTCTCAGACATCCCTCCAGTGTCCCCAGCCCAGAGCAGCAGCCGGGCTCGCTATGTGCAGAGAAGTGGGGGCAGCTCAGCAGCTCACCTGGAAGAAACGGTGGCTCTTGACCTCCTGTGCCCCCTGGGGCCCCGCACCCAGCCGCTTCCTGGGGTCCTTGCAAAGCAGCCGCTGCAGCAGGTCCTGCGCCACTGGCCCGATCCGAGAGGGGAAGGGAGGGGAGCACTTCAGGATCCGTCTGGGAGGATTTGGGGGGCGTCAGGGGCAGCGAGCCCCGCCCACAGCCCAGCTCAGCCACCTCAGCTGCCCCCTCCCACCCCCCCCCCCCGCACCCAGCCCCACTCACTGCCTCCAGCCGCACTCACCGGGACACCTCTGCCTGCGTGTTCCTCTCGCCCTCCAGCGTGAAGGGCGAGGCCCCAGTCAGCAGCTCAAAGATCAGGATGCCCAGGCTCCACCAGTCCACAGCCTGCGGGGCCAGCCGAGGTGAGGGCCCGCGCCACCCCGGCCTCCCCCACCCCCACCCCCACGCCAACCCACCTTGCCGTGCCCCGACTTGCTGCGGATGATTTCGGGGGCCATGTACTCGATGGTGCCGCAGAAGGAGAAGGTCCGCTCTTTCTGGGGGGGGGCAAGAGGACCCACTTTGTTTTTTTGTTTGTTTTTTACATATTTTTATTGATTTTTTAAAATATACTTTATTGATTTTTTACAGAGAGAAAGGGAGAGGGATAGAGAGTCAGAAACATCAATGAGAGAGAGAGACATTGATCAGCTGCCTCCTGCACACCCCCCTCTGGGGATGTGCCCGCAATCAAGGTACATGCCCTTGACCGGAATCGAACCTGGGACCCTTCAGTCCGCACCCCAACGCTCTATCCACTGAGCCACACCAGGCTCAGCATAGGCCTCTCGAGACTTGTGAAGGTTGGAGCAGTGGCCACCTCCTGAGCACAGGGCGTGGGGCTGGCTCCCTCTGCCCCCCAAGAAACGCAGAGCCAGGCCCAGAGCAGGAGCGTGCCGGGGGTGCAGGGTGCAGGGTGCGGCTTGCCCTCACTCACCTCCTCCGTCAAAAACTCCTTGCTCAGCCCGAAGTCTGTGAGCACGATGTGGCCGTCGGCGTCCAGCAGCACGTTCTCCAGCTTCAGGTCTCGGTAGATGATGCCCAGCTGCAGAGGCAAGGGGGGCACTGAGCCTCCTCCCTCCCCCGCAAACACACACACACACACCCAGGAGACGGGATCTCCAGGGCAGCAGTGGGCCAGGGGCCGGGGAGCACTGAGTCACTGGACCCAATGGGCCATTTCAGAGGCAAAAACCAGGAAGGAGGCCTCCCCGGGGAACCCCCGGGCGAGCGGACCCCAAAGTCCCAGGGACAGGAAAGCCTGTGTGAAGAGCCCCGTTTCCAAAAGTCTCGGTTTGAGGAAGTTCTGTGAAAGCGGCCCCAGAAGGCAACCCTGAGTTCCCTGTGGGAGGAAAGCCCCTTGGAGGTGCCAGGGGAGACCCCGGCAGGTGGGCAGCGCCTCCGGTCCCCACCACCCGCCCCCCAGGAGGCCCAGGGAGAGAGAGCCCGGAGGCTGTCCTGCTTGGACCAAGACCCTTCAGGAGGCCAGACCGTTGCCATGGCGACGGGCCTGCGGGGTCCTCACCCACCTTGTGCAGGTGTTCCAGCGCGAGCACAATCTCCCCCGCGTACACGCGCACCTCGGCCTCCTTGAAGTGCTGGCGCTGGTAGAGGTGGGTGAACATCTCGCCCCCGTTCACATAGTCTGGGGGGGGGGGGTAGAGCGGAGGTCGGGGAGCAGTCCCCACGCGTGGCCCCCCACGGCGGGCAGGTGCCCGGCCCTTACCCAGGATGAGGTGCAGCTTGGCGTCGGTCTGGAAGGCGTAGTGCAGCGTCACCAGGAAGGGCGCCTGGCGCACCAGCTCCAGCACCGAGCGCTCGGTGCGGGTGTGCTCCCGCGTCTTGGCGCGCTGCACCAGGGCGGCCTTGCGCAGCACCTTCATGGCGTACAGCTTCCCTGAGTCGTGCCCACCCGCTTTCCGCACCAGGAACACCTTCCCGTAGGCTGCGGGTGCAGGGGGTGGGCGGTGAGCAGAAGGGTGGCACAGACGGGTGGTGGAGGGGGGAGTGATGCCAGCCCAGAAGGGTGTGCAAATGGGAGCAGAGAGCTGGGCGAGAGGGAGGGAAGGGTGTGCAGAGCGCCAGGAGGCTGCTCGGCAAAGCCAGGGGGTGGGAGGGAGGGGTGTGCAAGGAGGGGGTGCGGGGGGGGGGGGCATGCAACTCAGGGAGGCCTCGGAGCAAGGTGGGGCCCGGCATGTGCAAACCTGGGGAACATCAGGCTGGTTTGAGAGGGTGCGAATCCGAGGGGAGGAGGCAGGGGTGCATGCGGACAGGGAGGGATGTGCAAACTGAGCTGGGAGTTTGCAGCGCCGGGAGACGGCATCGCACAGCCAGGAGAGGACTCTGCTCACCCCGGGAGGGCGGGCACCCAGGGGTGTTGACACATTGGGAGCCCGTGCAGGGAGGAGAGGCCGAGAGTGGGATGCGAACCCTGGCACCGCAGGGCGGGGCGGGCAGGCGGCTGTGCCGGGAGAGGGTGGGGGGCACGGCCGGCCGCCTGGCCCAGGCCCGGGCGGGTGCGGCCCGGGGGAGGCCCGGGGCACCGGCGGGGGGGTCCTCACCTCCCGTGCCCAGCACCTTCAGCAGCTCGAAGTTCTCCACGCTCACCCTCTCCTCGTGCCCCGTCAGGTTGGCTGCGGGCACAGGGGCCGGATGAGCCGGGCGATGCGGGACCCTCCCCGGGCCCCGGCAGCCGCCGCCCCGCCCGCCCCGCCGGCCCGGCCGCCCGGCCCCACCTTCCGTGATCCGCAGCTCCACGGCGCAGCCCTCGTCCTCGTCCTCGTCCCCCATGGCTGGGCCCCGCGCGGCTCGGCTCCGGGCGGGCGGCTCCGGGCGCCGGTTACATGGCGGCGCGGGCCGGGGCGGCGCTTCCTGGTGCCGCCTCCGGGTCGGCTCGGGCGCCGGCGCCGCCTCCCCGCTCCCGCCCTGCGCGGCCCGACTGGGCGCCGGGACGTGACGGCGGCGAGTGGGCGGCGATGGGGCGGCACCGAGCTGCGCGGTCCCCGACCGCACGCGACCCTGAGGAGGACACGGGAGGGGGCGGGGGGCGGTCGCCAAGCCCGGGTCCGACCATAACCGAGGGCCCCAGCCGGCAGCCCCTCCCAGGCAGGTGTCTGCGCCGGGTGTCTGATGCCACCGGGGCGGTGGTGCTGACAGGGGGCCTGCGCCCCTAGGGGGGTCCCCAGGAGCCTGCCCCGGGGCGCCAGCGGGGCGGGGGCAGCACCCTCACTCTCAGCCGCCAGTGAAAATGGGGGGTTTCACCCAGTCCCAGCCCTGATCACTCCTGGAAGGCTGCAGGTGGGGAGGGTCCGCAGGTCCCCTTGGCAGATGAGCCAGCTGCCGCCGGCACCCCTCACTCAGGGCGGCCACCACAGGGTGCTGGGCAGCCCGAGAGGGTGTTGGGGTCCCGGGAGCCACACAGCCCCGCGGAGACCCTCTCCCCTGGGAGCTTGCCTTTGGGGCCCGGGGAGGGGGGTGGTGTCTAGGAGCAGCTCAGGTTCCCTGAGGACCAAAGCGGGGTCTCTGGGCTCCCCCTCCCCAGGGAGCGCCCACAGGGGGTGCTGAGAGGGCGGAACCAGGCCCCACCAGGCAGGGAGAGGCGAAGGACTCTGCAGCTGGTCTGCAAAGGGACCGCAGGCTTCGCACCCTTCCCCGCCCGCCCAGGCCACATGCCCGCGCCTGGCCGTCCCCACGCCTGGCAGTGCCCACAGAGTTCAGAGTAAGCCTCAGAGAGGGGGGTCGGCCCCAGCCGGGCAGCCCAGTTGGTGAGGGCATCGTCCGGATACGCCAAGGTTGTGGGTCCGATCCTGTCAGGCACGTGCAGCCAGTGAATGCGTATACAGGTGGCATAACACTCCGTGTCTCTCTCTCTCAAATCAGTAACTTTTTTCTTTTTTTTTTAAAGGTGTGTGACAGCCACACGGGGGTGGCCTCCTCTCACCAACAGGCCCAGAGCCTCCTCACTCCCGATAACTGACAGGAGCCCCCACAGGGCGGGGGGCGGGGGGTAGGGGGGACTGTCAGCCATCAAACTCCCTCCTTGACGCGTATGGGAGCGGCTTCCAGCTTCCAGCCAGAGGCCAGGGGTCCCCTCTCACCAGAAACTGGAGCTAAGAGGGGGGCAGGCAGTGTGGCAGGTTATGCCCAAGAGGCCTGCAGACACCCATGAGTCGGGTGCAGGTCACCCTGAGGAGGCTACCCCTCCCAGCTCTGCCTGCCCCCCCACCCGCCCCACCCCACCCCCGCCCCGTAAGGCTGCCTCACCTCCTTCTGGGCAGCCCCGCCCTGCCCTGGGCAGCCCCAGGTGCGTGACTCACGTCCGGCCACCAGCCTAATCCCCCCTCCCCGGATGTCACCCGAGCTGCCTGTGTCCACCCTCCTGTGCCCCCACCACAGCCCGGCGCGAGGTGACCCCCAGGCTGGGAGCTCCGGGGGAAGGCCCACCCCCCCGGGGGGTGGGGGGAGACAGGAAAAAGCGAAAGGAGAGAATAGGATGCCAGGGAGGGGAGGCAGGTCCTCTGGCGTTTGCCTCCCCCAACCCAGAGCCCACCCCCCACCTTTTAAGCAAAGGCTGAGCCCGGACTGGGCCCCACCCACCGCAGGCCGCCCAGGCTCCTCCCTCCCCACGCCCCACGCCTTGGGATGCCCATGCAGCCCAACGGCCCCTCGGAGGAGGACAGCCCTTTGCTTCCGGTACCAGGCGGGTGCCAGGCGGTGCCAGGCGGGAGCCAGTGGGCACAGCCCCACCAGCGAGGACTCGGGGCTGCAGGGCTCCTGGCACCTCAAGACTAGGATGCAGCCCGGGACACGGCGCAGCCTCGAGATGGCATTCCAGCTTTATTCCGAGTCAGCCGAGCTCAGAGACAGGCCCAGGCCTGGGGCGCCAGGGAGCCGGCCTCGGCGCCCCACCGACACGGGGCAGGGGGCTCTCTTGTCCACTGCCGCCTGCCCCCTTCATCTGGGGGGGCCTCCAGAAGCCTCCTCCTCGGCGGGGGCCGCATGGCACAGCCACAGCCCTGGCAGGGGGCCGCCAGTGGGGGCCAGCTACTCCTGCAAACGGGCCTGTCCCAGCTCCACCGCAGGGCCCAAGCGCCGGCCATGGCGGCCCCGGGGGCCCAGGCCTCCTTGTCCGAGGCCCAGCCCCAGATGCCCTGGCCCCCCACGTTCGTGGGCTGTCTGGGGCCCCCGCTGGGACTCCAGTGGCGACAGGCCCGCACTCCCAAGCTTCCGGTCCACAAGGTGTCACTGGCTGAGGGAGGGGGAGACAGGCTGCTTCTCGGGTTCCTGCACCTGGAGGCCTGGAGGGAGAGGCTCTGCTCAGGCCCCCGCCCTGGGGACTGCCCGCAGGGACCCGGCCCACCGGCCCTCCACCCTTCCCTCTGCTCCCCCCTCACCCCAGCTGCACCCCACAGGCCCTCCCCTCTTCCCTCCGCTCCCCCTCATCCCAGCTGCACCAGCCACCTGGGCAGCCGCCATCCCTCTGCCTGGAATGCTGCTCCCCACACATAGCAACCCCACCAACCCTCACCTCTAGTCTTTGCTCCGCCTCCGCCTCCCTCCCGTGGCCTACCTCGAGCACCCTAATTATCTGCACCCCACCCAGTGCTTGACCTCCTTTGTCCCATGGCACTGCCACTTCCTAACATGCTAGGACTGTGGTCGGCAAACTGCGGCTCGCGAGCCACATGCGGCTCTTTGGCCCCTTGAGTGTGGCTCTTCCACAAAACACGGTCTGGGCGGCAGGTCTATGTTGAAGAAGTGGCGTTAGAAGAAGTTTAAGTTTAAAAAATGTGGCTCGCTCACCAAAACCGGTGTGGCTCAGTGGATAGAGCGTCGGCCTGCGGACTGAATGGTCCCAGGTTCGATTCCAGTCCAGGGCATGGACCTTGGCTGCGGGCACATTCCCAGTAGCGGGTGTGCAAGAGGCAGCTGATCGATGTTTCTGACTTTCTATCCCTCTCCCTTCCTCTCTGTAAAAACTCAATAACATTTTTTTTTTTTAAATGTGGCTCTCGAAAGAAATTTCAGTCGTTGTCCTGTTGATACTGGGCTCTGCTGACTAGTGAGTGCGGCTCCTTTCCTCGGAGGGCTGGCCCACCGCGTGCCTGAGTGAATAAAACACCCACGGACTCCAAAGGCTTCGTACGGAAAGAGTACAAAATACCCCGTTAATGGTCCTTTACACTGACTACCTGTTAACGTGGTACTATTTCGTTAAATATCGCATTAGATAAAATGCTATTAGGCGTACCTGTCTCTGTACTTTTTCTGCTGAGGCTCCGGAAGATTTTAAATTACATGCTGGGCTGCTGTGTCATTACTGTCCTCATGCGCATAGCTTACTGTCCGCCTCCTACCCAGAACGTTCCATGGCCCCCCCCCTTGCTGGCACCTCCCCTGGCACTCAGAAAGGCGGTCTGTCCACTGAGCGAAGGGATGACTGGCACCCCCAGGCCACACGCCGGGCAAGTGCCCGCTCACCCTCTCGGCCGGCGTCTGCTTCGTGTTCCGCCAGGGTCTCAACGGAGCCGTCCCATCCCATGCCAGCTCCTGGGGGACACAGGGCAGCTCCTGGGCCACGGGGACCAGGACAGAGGCCGGCAGGGCTTGTGGGGGGGACACAGAGGACAGACAGGAAGGAGCCCCCTCCCCCAAGGAGTCGCTGGGTCCACAGGGAGTCGGGGCGGGGGGGGGCGGGCAATGGAAGCTGGGACCCTTGTCCCTCACCTTTGCCCTGGGAGCCCGGATGGCGTTGTCGGAATCGCTGCCTGGGGGTGTCCCCGGGGCTGAAGGACTCAGAGCTTCGCCCCACGGGGAACCTGGAGCTGAGTTTCCGCCGCCGCCCGCCCGCCAGGGTTTCGTCCCGCAGGCAGAGCGAGCTCTGGGCCCGGCGCATGGGGGCGGGTGAAGGGGACCCTGCGAGAGGGAGGGCACAGGTGTGAGCCCGGGGGGGGGGGGGGGTAGAGGAGGGGCGGAGCGAGGGCAGCAGGTGAAGCTGCGCAGGGCCAGGGAGAGGTGGCAGAGGCGGGAGAGGGCCTGGGTGCTGAGGGTGATGACAGGAGGCTGGACCCTCTGCTGGCTCTGACACTGACTCACTCGGTGACCTTGACCTTGAGCGAGGCACTTCCCCTCGCTGGGCCTCGGTCTCCTCGCCTGCTGACTGCAATAAAGGACTCTCACTACAGTCCCCGCGGCTCCAGGCTCCTAGGCGCCGCGGAGGGTGGTAGGACTGGCGGGTGGCAGCGCAGGCGGGAAGGTGGCAGCTGAGACGCGGCTGGGACGCAGAGCAAAGCAGCGCGGGCACCATCTGGGGGGCGGGGGCGACAGGGAAGGCTATCGGGGCAGGTGCACAAGCGGCACAGGAAGGAGAGGCCGGCAGCAGGGCAGGTGGCAGCGGGGATAAAGGACACGGGGGAGGGACCGCGGTCACCTGGCCCCCAGACCCACCTGTCCCGTCCGCCTCCCTGCCCTCGGAGAGCTCCATCTCGGGGGGGCCCCCCAGGCTCTCGGTGCTGCCGGCCCCGTTGGCCCACGGGCGGGGCCCTCCCTGGAGGCCCCCCTCCCGCCGGGGCCGCATCAGCCTCTTCACCTTGTCTGCTAGCCAGCCGCCCTTCCTGGGGGCAAGAGGGCACAGAGGGGTGAGGCCGGGGTGGACGGGGACCAGAGGGCCAGGCCGGGGGCGAGGCCAGGTAGACCCTCTCGGGCCCGGACCTCAGTGGGGCCAGGGTCAGAGGGCAGGCAGGGCTAGGCTGGGAGGACCCCAGACCAGGGGGTGCAGGGACCACTCACTTGGCCCGGGGCAGGGGCCCCGGCTCCAGCACACGGTACTGGTCCATGATCTTCTCCACCAGCTTCTGCTTCTCGCGCCGCAGGGCGTTGAGCTGGTCCCTGGGGTGGCGGGCGGGAGGGACAGCATGAGGCCGGCAGGAGCGGGGCGCAGGCTCCGGCGGGCACAGCCCTGCAGTCAGCACCCGACTCGGCTGTGGGGGCAACTGCCACTGCCCGGCCCCCCGTCAGCCCCAGGCCCTCCCTGGGCGTCTCCCCCTGAACAGCCACAGGTGTCGCCAAGACCAGCGACCGCTGCCCAAACCCACTGCCCCCACCCACTGCCCCCGCCCGCTGCCCCGCCCACTGACCCCGCCCGCTGCCCCGCCCACTGACCCCACCCGCTGCCCCGCAGCTGCCCCGCCCACTGACCCCACCCGCTGCCCCGCCCGCTGCCCCCACCCGCTGCCCCGTAGCTGCCCCGCCCACTGACCCCGCCCGCTGCCCCCTCAGCTGCCCCCACCCGATGCCCCGCAGCTGCCCCCACCCTCTGCCCGGCAGCTGCCCCCACCCTCTGCCCCGCAGCTGCCCCGCCCACTGACCCCACCCGCTGCCCCGCCCGCTGCCCCCACCCGCTGCCCCGTAGCTGCCCCGCCCACTGACCCCGCCCGCTGCCCCCTCAGCTGCCCCCACCCGATGCCCCGCAGCTGCCCCCACCCTCTGCCCCGCAGCTGCCCCCACCCTCTGCCCCGCAGCTGCCCCGCCCACTGACCCCGCCCACTGCCCCCGCCCGCTCACAGGTACTCGCGCTGCTCTCGGTGCAGGTGGTCCCGGCTCTCCAGGCTGCGCTCCAGGAGCTCCCGGTTCTCCCGGCTCAGGGCCTGCACCTCGGCCAGCAGCTGCCGGTTCTCCTCCTCCTGGGCGCTCCGCAGCTCCGTCAGCAGCTGGGGGCGGGCAGCAGGGCAGGTGGGCGTTTAATAGGGCTCAGAGTGGCTACCTTACACGCCCTCCGCTCTGTCCCCATCCTGAGCCCCATCCGGCCCCGCCGCCCTCGCCGCACCTCGCACTGCGTGGCCAGCCGGCAGGCGCTCAGGTCCAGCTGCTGGTTGGACTCGCGCAGCCGCTGGCTCTGCATCTCCAGCTGCGCCCGCTCCAGCTCCAGCCGCGCCAGCCGGCCCCGCAGCTCCCCGCGCTCCCCCTGCAGCTCCCCTCGCTCCCGGGACATCTCCTCCAGCAGCTGCTGCGCCCTGTGGGGACAGGAGAGGTACCCTGGGGGGGGACTTGCCCCCCAGCCTCCTCAGGGCTAGAGGGCTGTGCTGGGGAGAGGCAACGCAGGGCCTCACAGGAACAGAGCCTGACTCACCCCCCACTGCACAGGGGCAGCCCGGGCCTGACTCTCCCCCCCACTGCACAGGGGCAGCCCGGGCCTGACTCTCCCCCCCCCTGCACAGGGGCAGCCCGGGCCTGACTCTCCCCCCCCCCCCCACTGCACAGGGGCAGCCCGGGCCTGACTCTCCCCTCCCCCACTGCACAGGGGCAGCCCGGGCCTGACTCACCCCCCACTGCACAGGGGCAGCCCGGGCCTGACTCTCCCCCCGCCCCACTGCACAGGGGCAGCCCAGGCCTGACTCTCCCCCCCACTGCACAGGGGCAGCCCGGGCCTGACTCTCCCCCCACTGCACAGGGGCAGCCCGGGCCTGACTCTCCCCCCGCCCCACTGCACAGGGGCAGCCCGGGCCTGACTCTCCCCCCGCCCCACTGCACAGGGGCAGCCCAGGCCTGACTCTCCCCCACCCCACTGCACAGGGGCAGCCCGGACCTGACTCACCCCCCCACTGCACAGGGGCAGCCCGGGCCTGACTCTCCCCCCACTGCACAGGGGCAGCCCGGGCCTGACTCTCCCCCCGCCCCACTGCACAGGGGCAGCCCAGGCCTGACTCTCCCCCCCACTGCACAGGGGCAGCCCGGGCCTGACTCTCCCCCCCCCCCACTGCACAGGGGCAGCCCGGGCCTGACTCACCCCCCCCCACTGCACAGGGGCAGCCCGGGCTGACTCAGCCCCCCCACTGCACAGTGGCAGCCCGGGCCTGACTCTCCTCCCCACTGCACAGGGGCAGCCCGGGCCTGACTCTCCCCTCCCCCACTGCACAGGGGCAGCCCGGGCCTGACTCACCCCCCACTGCACAGGGGCAGCCCGGACCTGACTCACCCCCCCCCACTGCACAGGGGCAGCCCGGGCCTGACTCACCCCCCACTGCACAGGGGCAGCCCGGACCTGACTCACCCCCCCCCCCACTGCACAGGGGCAGCCCGGGCCTGACTCACCCCCTCCCCACTGCACAGGGGCAGCCCGGGCCTGACTCACCCCCCCCCCACTGCACAGGGGCAGCCCAGGCCTGACTCACCCCCCCCCACTGCACAGGGGCAGCCCAGGCCTGACTCACCCCCCACACACACTGCACAGGGGCAGCCAGGGCCTGACTCACCCCCCACTGCACAGGGGCAGCCCCGGCTGACTCACCCCCCACTGCACAGGGGCAGCCCGGACCTGACTCCTCCCCCCCCCACTGCACAGGGGCAGCCCAGGCCTGACTCACCCCCCCCCCCCACTGCACAGGGGCAGCCCGGGCCTGACTCTCCCCCACCCCACTGCACAGGGGCAGCCCGGGCCTGACTCACCCCCCACACACACTGCACAGGGGCAGCCCGGGCCTGATTCACCCCCCACTGCACAGGGGCAGCCCGGGCCTGACTCTCCCCCCACACACACTGCACAGGGGCAGCCCGGGCCTGACTCTCCCCCACCCCCACTGCACAGGGGCAGCCCGGGCCTGACTCACCCCCCACTGCACAGGGGCAGCCCGGGCCTGACTCTCCCCCCACTGCACAGGGGCAGCCCGGGCCTGACTCTCCCCCCACTGCACAGGGGCAGCCCGGGCCTGACTCTCCCCCCACTGCACAGGGGCAGCCCGGGCCTGACTCTCCCCCCGCCCCACTGCACAGGGGCAGCCCAGGCCTGACTCTCCCCCACCCCACTGCACAGGGGCAGCCCGGGCCTGACTCTCCCCCCACTGCACAGGGGCAGCCCGGGCCTGACTCTCCCCCCGCCCCACTGCACAGGGGCAGCCCAGGCCTGACTCTCCCCCCCACTGCACAGGGGCAGCCCGGGCCTGACTCTCCCCCCACTGCACAGGGGCAGCCCGGGCCTGACTCTCCCCCCGCCCCACTGCACAGGGGCAGCCCGGGCCTGACTCTCCCCCCGCCCCACTGCACAGGGGCAGCCCAGGCCTGACTCTCCCCCCCACTGCACAGGGGCAGCCCGGGCCTGACTCTCCCCCCCCCCCCACTGCACAGTGGCAGCCCGGGCCTGACTCTCCTCCCCACTGCACAGGGGCAGCCCAGGCCTGACTCTCCCCCACCCCCACTGCACAGGGGCAGCCCGGGCCTGACTCACCCCCCACTGCACAGGGGCAGCCCGGGCCTGACTCTCCCCCCACTGCACAGGGGCAGCCCGGGCCTGACTCACCACCCACTGCACAGGGGCAGCCCGGGCCTGACTCTCCCCCCGCCCCACTGCACAGGGGCAGCCCAGGCCTGACTCACCCCCTCCCCACTGCACAGGGGCAGCCCGGGCCTGACTCACCCCCTCCCCACTGCACAGGGGCAGCCCAGGCCTGACTCACCCCCCCCCCCCCACTGCACAGGGGCAGCCCGGGCCTGACTCTCCCCCCCACTGCACAGGGGCAGCCCAGGCCTGACTCACCCCCCACACACACTGCACAGGGGCAGCCCGGGCCTGACTCACCCCCCCCCCCCCACTGCACAGGGGCAGCCCGGGCCTGACTCACCCCCCCCCACTGCACAGGGGCAGCCCAGGCCTGACTCACCCCCCCCCCACTGCACAGGGGCAGCCCAGGCCTGACTCACCCCCCACACACACTGCACAGGGGCAGCCCGGGCCTGACTCACCCCCCACTGCACAGGGGCAGCCCGGGCTGACTCACCCCCCACTGCACAGGGGCAGCCCGGACCTGACTCACCCCCCCCCCCCACTGCACAGGGGCAGCCCAGGCCTGACTCACCCCCCCCCCCACTGCACAGGGGCAGCCCGGGCCTGACTCTCCCCCACCCCACTGCACAGGGGCAGCCCGGGCCTGACTCACCCCCCACACACACTGCACAGGGGCAGCCCGGGCCTGATTCACCCCCCACTGCACAGGGGCAGCCCGGGCCTGACTCTCCCCCCACACACACTGCACAGGGGCAGCCCGGGCCTGACTCTCCCCCACCCCCACTGCACAGGGGCAGCCCGGGCCTGACTCACCCCCCACTGCACAGGGGCAGCCCGGGCCTGACTCTCCCCCCACTGCACAGGGGCAGCCCGGGCCTGACTCTCCCCCCACTGCACAGGGGCAGCCCGGGCCTGACTCTCCCCCCGCCCCACTGCACAGGGGCAGCCCAGGCCTGACTCTCCCCCACCCCACTGCACAGGGGCAGCCCGGACCTGACTCTCCCCCCACTGCACAGGGGCAGCCCGGGCCTGACTCTCCCCCCGCCCCACTGCACAGGGGCAGCCCAGGCCTGACTCTCCCCCCCACTGCACAGGGGCAGCCCGGGCCTGACTCTCCCCCCCACTGCACAGGGGCAGCCCGGGCCTGACTCTCCCCCCGCCCCACTGCACAGGGGCAGCCCGGGCCTGACTCTCCCCCCGCCCCACTGCACAGGGGCAGCCCAGGCCTGACTCTCCCCCACACTGCACAGGGGCAGCCCGGGCCTGACTCTCCCCCCACTGCACAGGGGCAGCCCGGGCCTGACTCTCCCCCCACTGCACAGGGGCAGCCCGGGCCTGACTCGCCCCCCGCCCCACTGCACAGGGGCAGCCCAGGCCTGACTCTCCCCCCCACTGCACAGGGGCAGCCCGGGCCTGACTCTCCCCCCCCCCACTGCACAGGGGCAGCCCGGGCCTGACTCCTCCCCCCCCCACTGCACAGGGGCAGCCCGGGCTGACTCAGCCCCCCCACTGCACAGTGGCAGCCCGGGCCTGACTCTCCTCCCCACTGCACAGGGGCAGCCCAGGCCTGACTCTCCCCCACCCCCACTGCACAGGGGCAGCCCGGGCCTGACTCACCCCCCACTGCACAGGGGCAGCCCGGGCCTGACTCTCCCCCCACTGCACAGGGGCAGCCCGGGCCTGACTCTCCCCCCACTGCCCAGGGGCCGCCCGGGCCTGACTCTCCCCCCGCCCCACTGCACAGGGGCAGCCCAGGCCTGACTCTCCCCCACCCCACTGCACAGGGGCAGCCCGGGCCTGACTCACCCCCACCCCACTGCACAGGGGCAGCCCGGGCTGACTCAGCCCCTCCACTGCACAGTGGCAGCCCGGGCCTGACTCTCCCCCCCACTGCACAGGGGCAGCCCTGGCCTGACTCACACCCTCCACACTGCACAGGGGCAGCCCGGGCCTGACTCACCCCCCCCCCCCCACTGCACAGGGGCAGCCCAGGCCTGGCCCCAGGGACGGGGCTGGTACCTGTCGTGCTCGCTCTGCAGCCTCCGCAGCTCCTCCTCCAGGCCCCGCTGCCGATGGCCGTCCTGCATCAGGCGCTCGCGCTCTGCCAGGAGAGCCCGCTCCTGCGCCTCCACGTTGGCCTTCTGGGCCTGCAGCTGCTCGTGCCTGGGACGGACAAAGGCGAGAGCGCTGCAGGGGCCTGGGGCAGGGCAAGCGGGCAGCTGGACTGCCCGAACCTGGGGGCCTCCCAGGACCTGCTCATCTCCCCAGGAGGCACAGCAGCGGAGGTGACACGGAGCGGGGGGGAGAAACAGTGTTTCCGTCAGGGGGAGAGGAGCCGGGGGTTAGGGTTTGGGGGAGACGCACCGGCCCTGCAGCTCCCGGTGGGCCAGCTCCAGTGCCCGCATGTTGGCCTTGAGGTCTCGGTGCCGGGCCAGCAGCCCCTCCAGCTCGGCCTCCTGCCGCCGCTGCAGCTGGGCCAGTGCCTCGTGGTCCCGCAGCAGAGCCTGCTGCTGCCCGCGCGCCTCCTCCTGGGCCCGCCGTGCGGCCCGCACCTCCTCCTCCAGCACCCCCAGCTTCTGGTGCAGCTCCTGGCCCTGCAGCTCCAGCACAGACTTCTCGGCCTGAGGCAGAGGAGGGCGTGGGCTCAGGCGTGGGCTCAGCGGGAGCGGAACCCTGGGGCAGAAAGGGAGCAAGGGACGGGGACAGGCCAGGGGACGAGGAGACAAAGCTGTGGAAGAAGCCGAGGGCTGGGTGGGGGCGGAGGCAGAGGGAAATGGACAAGGAGAGAGGGGACAGGCATCGTGGCTGGTGCCAGGCTGTGGAGGGGAGGGCAAGGGGCACGAGGCATCATGTGACACATGGGGCTGCGGGGGCCTGGAGAGCGGGGACTCGTGGCTGGAGAGCAAGAAACACGGGCACAGACATGGGGGCCGGAGGCAGGCAGAGGGGAAGGGGAGGTGGGCAGGGGTCGGAGGGACAGCTGTCTGGGAGCTGAGGCAGGGGACACTGGTAAGTGGGCAGGGGTCGGTGGGGGACGGGCACCCAGCCACCACCCACCTGCAGGCGACTGCTGCACTCCTGTGCCTGCTGGCTCTGCAGCAGCAGCTCCTGGGCACGGCCCTGCAGGCTCCCCAGCTGCCCCTCCAGCAGCTGCAACTGCCCCTGCAGAGCCGTCTTCTCAGCCTCCAGTGTTGCATTCTGCTCGGCACAGAGGGGCGTTAGCGGCCAGGCCTCCGCCCCCCTCACCCCCATGCCCACCGCCAGCCGCCACTCACACTGCGCTCCACCTCGATGAGCCGCCCGCTCTGGGCCTCCGTGGGCCTCGGCTCCGCCGGCTCCCTGGGCTCCGCCGGCTCCCTGGGCTCCGCCGGCTCCCTGGGCTCCGCCGGCTCCCTGGGCTCCGGCCCCACAGGGCCCTGGCGCAGCTGCGAGGAGAGGCCGGGGCGGTCACGCGGGGGAGTGGCCGTGCAGTGACGGCACAGGGGCCCGAACAGTAGGCCCTTACCCACAACCCCGCGCTCCTAGCTCCCACAGCCCCATCATTCTTTTTTATTATTATTACTAGGGGCCTGGTACACGAAATCCGTGCACTGGGGTGGGTGGTCCCTCAACCCAACCTGCCCCCTCTCACATCCTGGGAGCCCTCAGGGGATGTCCAGCTGATGGCTCACCCCCAGTCAGCCCAAGGCCTAAAGCCTCTGCCGTGGGCACCCAGCCATCACCCTGCTCAGCTCAGCCTCAGCTGCCTGCGACCACCCGGCCCCGGGGGCTGGGCACTTGCCACCACTTCCGTTCACAGCGCCCGAGGGCTGGGCACTCCCTGCTGCTGCCACCACCGCTGCTGCTGCCTCCGCTTCCCCTCACAGCGCTGGGGGGCTGGGCACTCGCCGCCACCGACACCACCACCACCGTTTCATCTCCACCCCCAGGGCCAGGTGCTCACACCACTTGGCCCCGTCCCCGCTCCTGATTGACTGGTAGCATAGCCAATCAGGAGTGAAGGTAGGTCAAATTTGCATGTTTCTCTTTTATTATATAGGATTATTACTTACAGAGAGGAAGGGAGAGGGATAGAGAGTTAGAAACATCGATGAGAGAGAAACATCGATCAGCTGCCTTCTGCACACCCCCTACTGGGGATGTGCCCGCAACCAAGGTCCATGCCCTTGACCGGAATCGAACCTGGGACCTTTCAGTCCGCGGGCCGACGCTCTGTCCACTGAGCCACACCGGTTTTGGTAGCTCCATCACTCTATCCTGCCCTTGTCACCGTCTCTCGGAGCTACAGCACAGGACTGGCCCTACTGCTCCCCCTGCACGTCCTCCTCCTCTGGGGCCCCAGTTTCAACATCGCTTCCTCCTGAAAGCCTCCCCCGACCAGCCCCACACATGGCAGCGCGGCAGTCTGCTGGGTGCCCATGGCCCCTGGCGCCACCTGTGACAGTCAGCCGTGTTCCTGCCCCTGTGCCAGCTGAGCTGTGAGCTCCCTGCGTATGGCAGCCTGGCACTGGGCTCCCCCACACCCGGTGCTGAGCGCTGAGCCCACTCACTGCAGGGGCGTCAGAAAGAACGACTGAGCCGACACCGGTGTGGCTCAGTGGACAGAGCGTAGGCCTGCGGACTGAAAGGTCCCGGGTTCGATTCTGGCCCAGGGCATGTACCTTGGTTGCGGGCACATCCCCAGGAGGGGGTGTGCAGGAGGCAGCTGATGGATGATTCTCTCTCTCTCTCAATGTTTCTGACTTTCTATCTATCCCTCTCCCTTCCTCTCTGTGAAAAATCAATAAAATATATTTAGAAAAAAGAGAGAAAGAAAGAACGACTGACTTAGAGCATTATCTCAGTTTGTTGAGGTTCTGCCTCTCAGCATATGTCAGTAGTTTGGCTCAAATAAAATCACAAAAATTCTTAAAAAAAAAAAAAAAAAAAGAACGACTGACTTATGACAATGACAAAAGCAATTGAGCTCACTAGGAAGTGGGGGTGGAGGCGGAGCCAAGCAAGCAATACACAGCAGGCACCTCAGAACGAAGCCACAGTGCTGTCCATCTGAGGAATGGGGAGACCAGGCGTCAGTCAGCCTGACTCTCAGCACAGTGCTCCTTCCAACAGGCCCCCCAAAGCGTCACAAGAGAGCAACTGGCCAAGAATCGAGGAGCAAGACCAGAGAGGGTGCTGGAAGTACAGGAGCCCATGCAGCCTGGCACGTGGGCGCGCAGGACGGAGGGAGGGGTGGGATAAGGCCCCCAGCCCCTGGGCCGAGCCTGACCTGGGCCAGCTCCTGTTCCAGCTGCAGGGCCCTCGCCTTGAGCTTCCTCAGCGCCTCCTCCTTGCTGGTGGCCGCGGCCTGCAGCTCCGTTTTCATCCGCTGCTCCAGGCCCTGGTACCTGCCAGGAGAAGCCTTGGCATCGACCCCTCCTCCAGCCTCTGCCCGGCGCCCTCTGCCCGTCGGGCACTGCCCCCACCTCTGTTGCTGGAACTCTTTGTCCCGAAGAAATTCCTGGCGCTCCAGGGTTGCCTGCTCCAGCTCGCTCTGCAGACGCTCCAGGCGGGCCCCCAGTTCCCGGCCCCGCGCCACAGCCTTCTCGAGCTCCTGAGGGAGACGGCGCAGGCTCAGGCCAGAGGGACATGCCGCCACCGTCACCCAGGGAGGGCCAGGCACAGAGGCCTGAGAGTCAGGAGACCTGGCTTCCTGCCCTTGCTCTGTCCCCCAGACGAGCGGTTTTGACCTTCGGTCCTCTACTCCCAGATCTGTGAAATGGGAGCAAAGCCTGGTCGCTGGCTCTGGCCAGTGTGGCCCAATGGATAGAGTGTCAGCCTGTGGACTGAAGGGTCCCGGGTTCGATTCCGGCCAAGGGCACGTGCCCGGGTTGTGGGCTCGGTCCCCAGTGGGGGCGGCGTGTAGCCAACAGCCAATCCCTGATTCTCTTTCATCCTGGATCTCTCTATTTCTCTCTCCCTCTCCCTTCCTCTCTGAAATCAATGTTTTAAAAAAAGCCTGGTCGCTGGGCAGAATGGGTACAAAAGAACTGGGGATTGTGGGCCTGGCAGGGCATGCGGGAGGCTCCCGGCTGAGTCAGAGACCCCTCTCTGCGTCTTCACCTCTCTGAGCCCTTGCTTCCTGCTGTGCCCATTGACAGGTGGGCATGCGCTGCGTGCTGAGGCCATCCTAGCCATGAAGGAAACGGGGGCTCAGTGGAAGCAGATCTGGAGAGCCCTCAGCCACAGGGGGTGGCCACTGAAGACAGGAAGTTGGTGAGCACCAGGCCTAACCACAGTGGGGCTGGGGGGCTGGGGGGGGGGGCCAGGGATGCCAGGGCCCAGGGCCTCTGGCAGTTGGGCCACACCATTGCAGAATGGGGCAGGAGGCCCAATTTGAGCTGTGGGCCCCGCAGGGGAGGCAGACCAAACCATTCCGAGGTGCGGGGGCCCTAGCAGGATAAAACCACAGGGAGAGGCCAATGCTGACCAGGCAGCTGGACACATCCTGCCTCCGGAAACCAAGCCAACAGCCTTTGTTCGGATCTTCTTGGTGTATTAAGCCCCCACCCCTCAGGTCTCCCCCCTACCACCACCAAGCAAGGCACTTTCAGACACCTTTGCCTACTGCCTCTCACTGGAAAAACTACAAGTCCCATGATGCCCTGCTGCTGACAGCCAAGGGCAGAGGGTGAGAATACTGGTACAATGAGTGGCCTCTCCATTGCACCTCCTGTCCTCCACCCAGACCAGGAGGCCCATCTGGACAAACCCTTCGGCTCCTGGTTCCCTGGCTGGTCCCCTCCTCCTGCCCCACAGCCACGCATCATCAGGAAGTGCTCTGACCAGGAAACCTCACAAAACTCCCCACTTTGTCCTCAGCCTCTTCCACCCACTCAGTCCTCAGAACTGGCTCTTGCAGCCGCCCAGCCCCACCTCCCCCTCACTGCCCACCCGCTGGCATCCCTCTCACAGCTGCCCACGCTCCGCAGTCACCATCCCACAGCACCCCGTGAGGCCGGCCGCTTTCATTCCGGCTTTACAGGTGAGCAAACCAACACTCAGAGAGGTTAGGTAACTTGCCCAAAGCCACCGAGCAGGTAAGTGGGGGTTCAGGCCATAACCCAGGCCTGCTGACAGCACCTCAGTCCCATCCTTCAGGGGGGGACCCCAGAGACAGCCTCTCAGACTTCCTCTCTTACCCACATTCCCCAGACCCCTCCTGCATAATGCCCGATGGCGGGGGTCACCCCAACAGTGTGTTGTACCCCTCTTCTCTCAGATCTGATGACTCCTCCTTTCTGCACCTCAGGACGACAGGGAGGCTGGGGCGGAAGACTGCGGTCCTGCGTGTGGCACACGCTCCCACAGCACTGACCCGTGACCCCAACACCCTTCCCATGACCTCGTGTCTCCTCCGAGCCCCTGAGGGGCCTTTCCCGGCCGGCCCTGACCACTCTGCTCCCTGGGCCCCACTGCCTCATGGGAACGGCTGCAACGCCTCCTCCCGGAAGGAAGATGAAGGCCTGCCCGGGAGGAACCGGCTAAATGGGTTCCCACCTCCCTCCACGGCCTCCTCAGGTCCCACCCTCAGACTCGCTGCACCTCCTCCTCTCTCACTGCCACCCCCTCCCGCCCCAGGCCTTCCCTCCCGGTGTCTTCCTGAGCCAACCCGGATCCCTGCCCATCCCGGCTCCACCCCAGCCTGGGCACGCGTCCCCGAGTGTGGGCATGCTGGCTGCCTGGCAGGACCCGGCCACAGGAGACACCCGCAAACATGCTCGAATGAACGAGTAAAGGTTTCCAGACCTCTCTCTCTCCCCCTCGCCCCCATTTCCCATCCAGTCCAGCCAGCCTCACCTGCCACCTGGACCACAGGCAGCGCCTCCAAGTGGCTCCAGGCGCTGCACACCGAGTGACCCCTCTCAAACCCAGTCCCCGCAGCTCTGCCATACCGGGTGGCTCTCCCTGCTGGGGGTGGAGCACTGACACCCGAAAGGCTGGCCCGTCACACCGCTCCAGCCCCCTACACTCCAGCCCCCTACTCCTCCTGGGCCCCTGAAGGTTAATGCCTTCAAGTCTGCAGAGGCTGATCCTGGGGATGCAATGTCCCTCCCCATCCAGAGGAACCTTGACCTTCCTCAGAGCCCTCCCCACAGCCTCTTGCCCAGCCTCAGCACCAGCTCCCTCTCCAGAAGGCTCCCAGCACCCCACTCTTATAACCAGCATGAATGAGGCTCTCCCACCTCTCTCTCTCTCTCTCTCTCTCTCTCTCTCTCTCTCTGTCTCCCACAAGACCCGCCAGGCAGCCATGAAGCATACCCCCCTTTAGAATGAGGCACTGGGGTGCAGGTGAGTGACTGCTGAGGTCCGAGAGCCAGAACTGGCACCAGGCACCCTGGCTCCCTGCCCACACTCTCATCCCCTCCGAAGGCAGGCGCGGACTTGGTCGTTTTAGCTCCAGTCCCAGCTCGATGCTGGGCGATGCTGGCGATGCTGGGCGATGCTGGGCGATGCTGGGCGATGCTGGGCGATGCTGCGCGCAGTGGCCGGTGATGGAATGAACAACCCCAAACTCCAGCCACCGGTTCCAGTGGGCCTGGAACCCGGTCTCCCGGCCCCGAGTGAATGTTAGCACCCACATACCTCCTCCAGGGCCTGCCGCTGCCGGCGCTCCCTCTCGGCCTCCTCCAGGCGCCGCTGGCTCTCGCTCTCCAGGACCTGCAGCCGCTGCTCGGCGGCCTCGGCCCGGGCCCGCAGCCGGGGCGCCTCCCGCTCCCACTGCCTCCGCTCGCGGCCCGCCGCCGCCAGCGCCTCCGCCAGCGCCTCCCGCTCCCGCGCCGCGGCCTCCAGCTCCCGCCGGGCCGCCTCCGCGGCCTCCCGCAGCCGGGCCTGCTCCCGGGCCCCGGACGCCGCTTCCCCCTGGGCCTCGGCCTCCGCCCTCCGCGCCTCCGCCAGCGCCGCGGAGAGGCGGGCGGCCTCCGCGCCCCGGGCCTCCAGCCTCCGGGCCTGGCCCTCCAGCTCCGCTCGCAGGGCCTCGGCCTCTCTCCGCAGCCGGGCCACCTCCTCTCCGAGGGCCGCCCGCTCGGGGTCCCCGCTGGGCACGCTCTCCCCTGGGCCTGGTCCCTCCCAGGCCTGGGCCCTGGGAGCCATTCCAGGCTCCAGAGCTGGGTCCCTGACCACCCCCTCCGGCCTTGGTTCCCGCTCTCCGGCCTCGGGGTGCTCCTGGGGTGGGTCCCGCCTCTGGCCAGAGGCCTGCTGCACCTGGAGCTGGGGCTCTGCGGCTCCCGGCTGGCTCTGGGGGACCTCCTGTCTGAGCCCCTGGGCCTCGGGCACTGACTCCCCGGTCTCTTCTCCCAACACCTGGGCCTGAACTTGGATCTCTGCACCCCAAAGTGGGGCCACAGGGGCGGGGGCCTGGAGAGGGGCTCCGTGGCCAGCCTCCTCCAGGGACTCCTGTGTCTCCACGGAGGGGCCCGACTCCCGAGGCACCGGGTGTAAGGGCTGGGGGGCCCTGGCAGCCGTCGGAGGGGGCCTCTGTGTCACTTGAGGGTCCGAATCGGATGTCTGGGGACACTCAGCTGACCCCTTGAGGGCTGAGTCTGATGCTGGGGGAGCCAAGTCCAAGGCCTGAGGCTCTTCATCCCCCGCGTGGCCAGCCAAGCCCTGGGGACCATGGCCTGTGGCCGGGCAGGTCCCGGGAGCCACAGGCAGCGCCGGAACCACGGCGTCCTCACTCTGCTCCTCCAGCAGGGGGCGCTGAGGGCACACGAGCAGGAGGGTCAAGCCCAGCGGTGCCACCAGGAGGGACGGGAGGGTGGCTGGGGAAAGAAGGGACTGCTCACCTGGCCGCCTGGCTGCCCCCGTAAGGCCTGCAGCAGGGCTCGAAGCTCCCGGTTCTCCCGCTCCAGGGTCCGCAGCTGCCCGGCCTCTGCCTCCCTCACTTCATCGTGTATGGAGGGGGCCGCTCCTGGCAGGGGTGCTGGGGGTGTGCGAAGAGGTCAGGACCCTCCCCCCTTAGTCCTGCCACACCCCCTACACCTCTGCACCCCCAGAGGCCTGGGGGGGGGAGGGGAAGAAGTCAGAGGCCATCGATATCATGGCTGCGGGGACACAGGGGCAGCCCCCAGCTCAGCCCCTCCGCGGGCTCCACTCACACTCCCCAGGGGAGCCCGGCGGCGGCTCCAGGCTCCGCTGAAGCTCCAGCTCCAGCTCCACGTTCTCCTCCACCAGCTGGTCCACCTGGTGCCGCAGGGAGTCCAGCTCCTGGCGAGGGGGGGGACAGGACAGGGTCAGACCCGCCCTCCCCACCGGCCCGGCCAGTGTATGGGCCAGAGGATCACTAAGGCACACCAGGAGGGGGTGTTCCGGGGGTCACTGGGGAGTCCTGGGGGGGCCATCGGGGTCACTCTGGCAAGCTCACCGCGTGAGCCTCGCCCAGCCGGGTGCGCAGAAGCAGGTTCTCGCGCTGTGTCTCGTGCAGCCGCGCACAGCGCTCCTGCACCGCCTCCAGCTGCTCCTCCAGCAGCGCCTTCGAGGCCTCCAGGGTCCCCGAAAGCGCCCGCTCCTCCTGGGGTGAAGGGGAACACCGAGCCGTGGTTCCTGTGCCTGGGCACCCAGGGCCTTCATCCTGTCTCCAGTCTCCCACCGGACCCCCATCTGCCCCTTCCAGGTACCCCTTCCCCAGCCCCTGGCCCCGCCCCTGCTCCCCAGAAACCGCCTTCCAAGGTCGCATCTCCCCACACACACACCTGCTGATCACGATCAGCCCCCAGTGCTAGGGACTCTCTCCAGAAACCCCATCCCCTGCATTTGGCCCCGCTCTCCTCCCCAGGACCTACCTTTACCCACACCCCCACTTTCCCATCCATCTGCCCCATCGTCCAGGGGCCTTTACCCAGAAACCCCCTCACCCATTTCCCCTGGCCATGACCATAACCTCAGTGAGGTCTGGGTCTCCCTTTTCCAGGCCCCAAGGTGCTCCTCCTCGCCGCCTCCCCTCTCCCCTGCAGGCCCCGCCCACGCCCCGCCCCACCACCTCCAGCTGGCTCGCCCTCCGCAAGCCCCGCCCCACTGCCCGCCCCCTCACCTCCAGCTCCTCCAGTGCCCTCCAGCTCCTCCAGCTGGCCCCACCCCCTCACCTCCAGCTGGTCCCACCCCCTCACCTCCAGCTGGCCCTTGCAGGCCTCGGCCGCCTGCAGTCGCTCCCGTAGGCGCCGCAGCTCCTCCTGCAAGCGGGGCAGGCGGCCCGCGCGCTCCCGCAGCGCCTCTGCCTCCTCGCGGTACAGCTCGGCCCGCTTGGCCTGTCCCGCCAGCGCCTGGGTCTGGGCCGGACGGTGCGGCGTTGGGGACGGCCAGCCGCGGCCACGGGGACTGGGACGTGAAGGAGCGCGGGCAGAGGGGACAATGGGACGCGGGAGGTGCCGGGAAAGGTTAGGTAGGATCAGGGAGCCCCTGGACGCACCTCCTGGCGGAGCCTTCGAATTTTGGCCTCTAAGCCCTGCACCTCCTCCTGGGAGTCCAGCAGCAGCTCGGCCTTCTCCTCCCTGGAGGAAAGAGACGGTGGGGGGGACCCGGGACCAGCAACCCCAACCCTTCCCAGGCCTGATCCGCCCCCCGTGCACGGGGCTGGGCCGTCCAGGCCTCCTCTGCCCCTCTCCACTCACAACTCTTGGCGCAGGCGGCGCAGCTGGGCCTTGGTGTTGGCCAGCTGCAGGGCCAAGTGGTTGGAGGGGCCCTCCAGAGGGATCCCAGCAGGAGCCTCAGGCAACAGGGGGGCTGGCTCTCGCTCCAACAGCAGCTCAGCCAGCCGCTGTGGGAGGTCAAGGGTCAGGGGTCAGAAGTAACTACCCTATGCCCCCCACATCTCCTTCCACCCCCACCTTCACCCCATCACCACAATCTGAATTTGGCCCTTACAGCCCTGTCAGCCAAAGACCCCAGCCCCACCCCTGGGCCTCCACTCCCCCTCCCCCACACACCTGGGTCCCCGCGGTCCTCCCGTTCCTCCACTTGGCCCCCTATGCCAGACCCTGCTGCCGCACCTGCGCCCCCACATCACGCTCCCGTGCCAGTCTCAGTAGCGTCCCCATCAGGCTCCGGGACAGCAGCTCCAGCTCTGCAAGTGCCAGCTCCCCGGGCTCAGGCCCAGCCAGTGCCAGCACCATGCCCGCCCCCGGCTGGGTCACCTGGGGGGGAGGGAAAGCACTTAGCCTGAGCAGTTGGAGGCAGGGTGCCCCCAGGCAGTGCAGGTCCTACCTCCTGGATGGCCGCAGCCAGCTCACTCTGCACCTCCAAGCTGAGGCCCTGGATGTGCCGGATGAAGAGTTCCCGGTGCTCACACTGCAGGGGAGCAAGGGGGCGGGGTGAGGGCTGGCCAGAGCCTCCGCCCTCTGCAGCCCTGGCTGCCCCCCTCACCCTGCCCCCTCCCCGCTCACCTGCACTGCCGCCCCCAGCAACAGCCGAAGGATGCCCTCCAGCTCCTCCATCGCCTCCTCTGCAGGGCACAGCCACAAGGGTTAACGGGGCAGGAGGGGATAGACGCAGGAAGGGGATGGGGGTGGAAGAGGGTACCTGAGAAGGGGTCAGACCCCAGTGCCTGAAGGTCTGGGGGTGCCGACAGGATCAGCAGCTGCAGCTCCTCCTGAAGGCACAGAGTGGGGGATGAGCCGGGCCGCCCTGTGGGGGCTCCAGGCTCAGCCTCCCGCTCCCAGCCCCTCACCTGGTAGAAGTCCCTCAGTCGGCCCCACAGGTGGTTCAGGTTCCGCACCCGACTGGCTGCCGGATCGCCGTGGCCCCTGGTCACCCCAGGGCCCCCTCGGGAACAAGGGGCACTATGGGCACAGGGGCCATTGGTTGGCAAGGGACTCAAGGACCCACCTCCCCTCAGCCAGGCTCCGCCCCAGACGCAGGCTCTGCCCGCCTGCCTGCCCCATCGCCTCCCCGCAGACCTGAGGCCTTACATGATGCCCAGCACCCGGAGGAGCAGGGCCCCATCACTGAGACGCAAGAACCTCTTCTCGGGACAAAGGGGCCTCTCTCCTTCCTCCTCCTCCTCCTCCTCGGCCTCCTCTGCCTCTCCCACCAGCCCAGCCAGGCCCAGCGCCTGTGGGAGGCAGAGAGATCAGCTGGCCCAGGGGACCCCCCCACCATAGTGAATCCTGAGCCCTTTGGCCAGGTCTCTGGACCCCCAGAACCCCCTTCTCACCAAGTCCCTGAATGTCCCTGGGCCCCAAGGTCTGGACCCCTGTTTCTGCCTCCCAGCTGCCTAGACTTCAGCCCCATATTTAAGTCCAGCCCCCACAGTCCCCATCTCTGCCCGGTGCTCCCCCACCCGCAAGGCCAGCCCCTCCTCACTGCTCACTTCCCCTGCCTCCGCCCTCCCCCTGCCTCACCCAGGTGGCCAGGCTCCCCCTCAGGAAGTCTCCGAGTCTGGCTCCCTTGCCCCTGTCCATGACAGGTCAGGGTGTTGGTCCCGCTGTGGCAGCTACACCTGCCCCGGGAGGAAGAGGAAGTCCCGGGTGGGGGATCCCGGGCTCAGCCACAGACACCCCGTACAGCTTCCTCCTTCCGGCTGCAGGCTGGCCTGCGCCCCCAAGTCCTTCCTCTGCCCCCGCTTCGCCACGCTGCACCCTCCCGCCTCTCCCGCAGGGAATGGGGTTCACAGCGCACGGCCCCTCTGGGGGCTCCATGGGCGAGGACAGCTGAGTCTCTGTCTCTCTGGGCCTCGGTTTCCCAACTTGAAACCCGAGAGGGTGACCTTGGCCTTGCACCTTCCAGAACCTCCCAGGGGCCCCAGCCCCCGGCATCTTCTCATTTCCTGGCTTCTCTTCCCCTCAGTGTTTCTCCAGCTTACCCAAACTGTCGCCGCCCCGTGACCCCTGGCTCGATGCCACCTCCCAGCCAGCCCCCACCCTGATAGTCTCTGTGCACTGGGCTGAGACGGACGTCTGGACCACGGCAGGTGGCCACGCGCCTCAGTGTCCCCTTTGTAAAGGAAGTGGGTGGGGCTTCTGAGGGGAGCAGTTCAACCCAGAGACCAGCAGCGTTGTCTCTTAGACCCGTGGTCGGCTAGCTGCGGCTCCCGAGCCACATGCGGCTCTTTGGCCCCTGGAGTGTGGCTCTTCCACAAAATACCACGGCCTGGGCGAGTCTATGTTGAAGAGGTGGCATGAGAAGAAGTTTAAGTTTAAAAAATGTAGCTCTTAACAGAAATTTCAATCGTCGTCCTGTTGATAATTGGCTCCGTGGACTGATGAGTTTGCCGACCGCCGTAGACCAACAGGCCAGCACCTCTCGTTCCCCACTGCTCTCTACGGTCCCGGGGAGGCAGCCACCAGAAACCACACTAACGTCGCAGCGATGACAGGTGCATGGATGGGAAGGGATTTCACTTCCAGAAACGCATCCAGAGGGGCTCAGCAATGAAAGTGAAAAAAGATTAAAACAATAAACAAGAAAATTTAAGTTAAGAAAATAAGTGGCCCCAGTGGGTTTGGCTCAGCGACTAGAGCGTTGGCCTGTGGACTAAAGGGTCCCGGGTTCGATTCCACTTAAAGGCACAGGCCCAGGTTGTGCGCTGGATCCCCAGTGTGGGGCGCGCAGGAGGCAGCCAATCAATGTTGCCTCTTATCGTTGGTGTTCCTATCTCTCCCTCTCTGAAATAAACAAAAATGTGGATTTTAAAATGTTTTTATAAATGGAACCCTGGCCTGTGCGGCTCAGCTGGTTGAGCATCGAAAGGTCAGGGCACTGAAAGGTCAGGGCACTGAAAGGTCAGGGCACTGAAAGGTCAGGGCACTGAAAGGTCAGGGCACTGAAAGGCCAGGGCACTGAAAGGTCAGGGCACTGAAAGGTCAGGGCACACGCCCAGGTTGTGGGTTCGACCTCTCCCGTTTTCTCTCTCTGGAAACCAATAGAAACGGTAAAGAAACAACAGCAGTGGAGCTGATATCAGGGACGACTGGGTTAACCAGGCAACGTGGGGAGGGAGGAAGGAAGGGCATCCAGGCAGCGGGAAGAGAGGGTGCAAGGCTCTGTGGCGGCTGGAAGTGCGACCAGCGTGAGGTTCAGAGATCATTCGTGTTTTATCGATTCCAAGACTTGATTTCGCACATTTGAGTCTCTAAAGCCGGGGGTTCCGTGCTAGCGCTGCTGGCTGGCTGCTGCTGGCTGCGTGTGCTCACACCGAAAAGCACTGAGCCTGCAGAAGGGCGGAGGCAGTTGGGGAGCAGATCTGCACCCCCTCCCCAGCGAGAGCAGAACGCTCTTTTAACCCCGGGACCCAACGGGAGGAGCCCTCGGGGAGGCCTGTGAGGAGCGCCTCCCGGCAGCAGCGATGGCGAAGCTGACTGAAGAGCCCATTGGAAGGGATGCGGGTGGCCGGATGGCTGGATGGCACTGGTCCCAGCACCCGCTCCTGAGACTCACAGGAGGAGCCAGGGAAGCACAGAGATCGCGCCTGGGGGGGAGGGGGGGGGCGCTCTGCGGGGGAGGAGTTTCGCAGGCACCATATCGGTTTATCTGGTTTGTTTTCCTCTGTATGTGGGGGTCAGAGTTGCGGGCGGTGGGAATGTGCAGCTCTGTCCCAAGCGCTCCTTCGGGAGTGTGCCCCGGAGCCCCCAGTGATGCCAGAGCCTCCCGGGTGAGGGCGTTCCGTTTCCTGACCGGCCTCCCGAGATCTGATCGGACGTGGGGCCAGGAGCACAATCGTGGGGCACAGCCTCCCGTGCGCCCGCCCCGGGCACAATCCGGCCCACTCAGGAATGGGTTCGCCCTGGACAGGGTGTGAAACAAGGACTCCAGGTTCTCGCCAGGGGACAGAGGAGGAAACTGAGGCTCAGAGAGGTCAATGGCTTCTCGGCGGCACGCGGCTCCCGGCAGGAGGACAGCGAAGGAAGGCAGAGGGCCTAGGGCGCCAAATTGCTCAGGACCCAGGTGAGCTGGTCTGACCAGACGTCGGGAAGCCACACAGTGATCGGCAGGAGCTGTCTCACCCCGGGGTGCACCTGCAGAGGGTCCTCCATCCTCTGGGGTGAGGGGGTCGTCCTGAGGATTCCCTGAGCGGGCACCCGGCTCTAACGCTCCTCAAAAGCTCCCCAGGATGATTCAGATGTCAGGGCTCCGTCCCAATCGGACCCTCTGGGAACGGCACTTCTGCGTGGATGCCCCCCTCGGGCTCAGCCCACAAAGTCTCCCGGACGTCTGTGGCCGAGCACCCCCGGCCTCTCTCCGGCCACAGCCCTCCCGGGCCCCGAGGCAGCGGGCGTGTCGCAATTGCTCTCACATCCGTCACTCAGATGTGCCTGGCTGCACCCGTCTGGCTCTCTGGCTCAGCTGCGTCAGGCCGAGGGCGTGGGGGCGGGGCGGAGGCTGCACAGGGGCCCCCTCGTCCCTGACACGGGGGTCCTGGGGCTTCCAGGCTCAGGGAGCCATTGAGGGGTGTTCCTCAGAGGCCGGCAGTGGTCCCCTCCTCTGAATACATTTTTGCTTCGAAGAAGTTTTCAGATACCTGACCAGAAATGTCAAGAATGCATAACCGGTGTGGCTCAGTGGAGAGAGCGTCGGCCTGCGGACTGAAGGGTCCTAGGTTCGATTCCCGTCAGGGGCATGTACTTGGTTGCGGGCACATCCCCAGTGGGGGCTGTGCAGGAGGCAGCTGATCAAAGTTTCTCTCTCATCGATGTTTCTAACTCCCTCTCCCTTCCTCTCTGTAAAGAATCAATAAAATATTTTTTAATAGTGTAGAAGGGTATAGAAAAAAATCAAGCCTTCCCCTGAGCACTCACAACCTCCCCCCCCCCCCACCGTCCTCGAACCCTGCTTCATGTTTTCTGGGTCCCTCTGAGATGCCACTGCCCTCGAACCTCTGTACCGGGTGGTTGCAACCACACCCACAGCCGGCCACTCCTTGTTGTGCAATAGGTTTTGCCATCTGCTTCACTGCTGGCCAGGACATTGGCCGTGGCCTTGCCGGCTGTGTGGTGTTCTCTACCCCAGCATCACTTAAACCAGCAGTCACCAACCTTGCGGACCTTACAGGCCACTGGTTGGCGACTGCTGATTTAAACGGTCTCTTGTTGACAAATATTTCACGTATTTGCATCGTTTGCTATTGCTTCAGTGCCACAGTGAGTGATGTCCTTCTCAGATAGCTTTTCCTGGCAGGGTTAAGGAGTTCATGGCATAGGGACCCAAGAAATAGGGGAAAGCAGAGAAAGACACAAACAAATGGACAGCGTAGGCAGCGCCACTGTCTCCTGCCTGGGGGTTCAGTGTGTCATCTGCCTCTGGTGGGGGGGGGGGGGGGGGGGGGGCAGGAAGAGCCAGGGTCCAACCCCCCTAAGGCCAGAGAGGACTCTGGGGCTGGGAGGAACAGGGCTCACGGAGGCCAGGGCAGGTGGTGGCTGGTCCAGCCAGAGCTCTGGACCAACAAGGGCTGAGTCAGAGAGCAGCGTTTTCTCCCAGAGCCCCGCCTGCACCCCAGCGGCCGGGGTTGTGGGGGAGGGGGGCTCCCTAACCAGATGGGACAGAGCTCAGGCTCAAAAACTGAAACAGCATCTGGTCTAGAGTCTGGGGGGCTCCCTCCCCCACCACCCAAGTGTCTGAGACCGATGGAGCGGGGTAGGAGGAGGCAGTGGAAGCCAAAGCCAGGGAGGGCAGGGCCAGGGCTGAGTGCCCAGTGCCAGGCCAGTGCCCAGGGACTCGGGGTGTGGCCTGCAAGAACTGGGCCCTAGCAGCTGAAAACACCCCAGCCTCCACTGCCTGCCACTTGGCTAGCTCTCCCTTCCTGCTCTCCCTAGGGCACCCCGCACTTCTAGGGGGCCCTGCCCTGTCCCCCCCTGAGCCTTTCTCCAAGCTGGGACGCTGGTACCCACCCTCCTCCAGGCAGCCTCCACCCAGCGCCCAGGGAGGCGTTGGAAAATATTAGCTGGCTCATGACCTTCCCGTCCTAAACCCTCAGTGGGTCCTCCCTGGACTTTGTGGGTTTGTTTGGTTTTTTTGGGGGGTGGGGGGTGGGGAGTGGTATTTGTTTGTTTTTTAATGTAACTTCTATTTATTTTTAAGCAACCCTCACACAAGCTTATTTTTCCATGATTTTTTAAATATATTTTATTGTTTTTTTACAGAGAGGAAGGGAGAGGGATAGAGAGTTAGAAACATCGATCAGCTGCCTCCTGCACACCCTCACTGGGGATATGCCTACAACCAAGTACATGCCCTTGACGGGAATCGAACCCGGGACCTTTCAGTCCGCAGGCTGACGCTCCATCCACTGAGCCAAACCGGTTTCAGCTCCATTGATTTTTAGAGAGAGTGGAACGGACTGGGAGAGACAGAGAAACACTGAAGTGAGAGAGATACATCGATTGGTTGCCTCCTCCATGCCCCTGACCAGGGCCAGAAGCCTGCAACTGAAGTATGTGCCTTTGACCAGAATCGAACCCGGATCCCTTCAGTCCGCAGGCCAACACTATCCACTGAGCCAAACCAGCTAGGGCTCCTCCCCCGCCCCCTTTATAATGAAGAAACTGATACACAGAGAGGTTGTCACTTCCTCAAGGCCACACAGCCAGGAAGTGGTGGAGCCAAGTTCCGGAAGGCACAAATGAATGGTTTTGAACAAATGAATTCCTACTTCAGAAATAAGAAAAGTGGGAGGCAAAGGGTTTGGGGGTAAGCAGGGCATCTGAGGGTAAACCCAGGGGCTCAGGCCCTGAGAGTTGGGTCATCCCCCTCCCGCTGCCTTGTTGCCCACTGGTGGGGGAGCAAGGCTGGAGCCAGCACCTAGTTTGCAAGCGAGGGGTGACCCACCGCCAAGCCCTGGGGCTGCCAGCCGCCCTCGTAATTAAGGCCACACATTAAAGGCAGCTCCAAGCCACATTACTGCCCATTCAGCTGGCAGCCATTAACCCAGAAGGTGAAACTCGGGCAGCAGAAAGTGGGGAGAGATTTGCGCGCACACACATACACACACACACACACACTCACACACACAGACACTCACACACACACACACAGGCACACACACACACTCACACACACACACACATAGACACAGACACACTCACACACACAGACACATACACAGACACACACACAGACATACACACAGATACACACACACATACAGACATACACAGACACACACACAGACACACACACACACACACACAAACACACACAAGAGACACACACATAGACACAGACACACTCACACACACAGACACACACACACACAGACACAGACACATACACAGACATACACACACAGACACACACATAGACACAGACACACTCACACACACAGACACACACACACACAGACACATACACAGACACACACACAGACATACACACACACACACACACGCACAGACACACACACAGACAACCCTAACCCTAACCCTAACCCTTTGGCCTGAGGACCAAAGGGCCTGCGTTACGTTCTGGTCAAGGTCACGCTCCTTGCTTGCAGGCTCCTTGAAATAAGGTCATAAGAACATTTATCTGGAGTAAAACTGCTGATTGAAACTTTAGTTAGTTCACCCCTGCTTGCTTAAAACAAAGGAATTATTGCTTTAGTTTCCAGCTGGTGACCTTGAAGACTAGAACCAGAGGAGTGACGTCCGACGCCGACTGTGTAGCCACACCACCTGTTTTTACAAGATAGGACCACTTCCCCGCGTCTAGCAGATACTTAGAAGATAAGGAGCGAGCAATGGGGTCATTCATAGTCTATTGGCTCCCCTTCCCCCGATGCGGCCTGGGGGGCTGTTCGCCAGACGCAGGGCCGGCCTGCACCCGGGGCGGGGCGGTCATTGAGTGTTGGGTCTCCCATCATCCTGGCCAGTTCAGTAAACCCCTGCCTGTTTATCACCAACTTAACTGCCTCCGTGGTCGTTCGCAACTCGTCGTGGGAGCCGCCCCACAACACTCCTCCCGCCCCACAACACTCCTCCCGGCCTGGGCCCTGGTCAGGCTCCTGCAGGAGGCAACCAGCCCGTGTTCCTCCCCCATGGATGTTTCCGTCTTTCCCCTTCTCCTCCACTCCCCCTAAAAACCCACGGGAAATGGTCAGCCCCGGGGCGGGGAGGAGGCTCTGGGCCGGAGCTGGCTGGACCCACCGGGTGGGCAGCTCTAGGTGAGTCAGACGCACAGGCACACCTCACCTTATTGCCTTTCACAGGAGGCATTTTTACAAACTGAGGACAAGACCCTCCACAGCAAAGAGATCAGCGCTGGCTTTATTGGGGTGACGCCTGTCCAGCTGATCTGAGAGAGCCCTCCTCCCCCGGGGCCGGGGAAGGTTGTCTGCACCCACCCCTGTCATCCAGGGCCAGACACCATCTCAGACCAGACCAGCGGCCAGGAGGAGCTGCAGGACCCATTCTTCTCAAGAATGTGCTTCTAGCGCTGAGAAATCTCAACTTTCACTTCCTGGACACTCCAGTTTCAATCGTGTTTCTGGTTTCCAAACCCTGAGGCTTTTGAATAAATCTTCACCACTTATTTCTAGTTAAAACTCCTGGTTTCATCTACGCTCCATCAACACAGCCCACCTGAATTGCCCCCCATCCTGCACCCAGCCCCACCTTAGGCTGTGAGCTCCCAACACAGCAGGAGCCTAATCATCCTGCTTGCTAAGCACATGGCTTCCCGGGCACAAAAGGCAACAGCCCATCCCCCAATCCCATGGGCCTCCCTGACCCCCAGCCGCTCACAGTACACCCGCCACTGGTCAGGCCTTATCACCATCCTCTCCCCTCCACATTAACCTAGTCTCCTCTTCCAGGCAGCCCTCCTGGACTGAACCAGCTCTGCCTCTCTCTACTGATGAAGCCTTCTGCTAGTCAGATGGCCCCAAGGTGCCTTCCTGGGATGTGGGTGCTCCTGGGAAGGGTTCAACAGTCTGAAGAAATGGTGGGGCTGGGGCATGACCCGGGTTGGGGAGTGCCTAGCCTAGAGATTATGGTCTAAATGAGATCAACCAGCACCCAGAGGTCACATGCAGAAGTCTGGGTAGAAGCCAAGCTGTCGTCTGCCTAGGGCCTTTCGGGATCTGCCCCCTCTGCAGTCTGCTCCCTCCCTTGCTCTTCAGAACACTGGCCCTTTCTCTGCTTGCAGACTGTACTTCCTACCTCCTCCTCCAAGAGGCCTTCCCTCACCACCTCCCAAACTAAGTCAAGGTCCCCTACAAAGTCCCTCTCAGTCCCTGCCCCCGCCCTCACAGCTATGACCGCCCTGAGGCCTGGACCGCAGCGGATCAGCAGCTCAAAATCCAGGAGACAGAGGTGAGCCAGAGCGTTTATTGCAGAAAGCTGGCCAAGGCTTCAGCCTGGTGGCCGCTGAGCTGGACCGGGCCCTGGCCCTGGCTGGGCGGGAGGAGGAGGAAAAGGAAGAGGGGGCACGTCTGGGCCCGGGCCTCAGAGCTGGGAGAGGAGGTTGGGGGCCAGGCTGCAGGTGAGGCCTGTGCCATCTGGCTCCACATTGAGGGACTTCACTACACCATTGTCTATCACCATGGAGAACCTGCCGGAAAGAGGGGGCCCGTTACCAGAGCTGCTGGGCTTGGGGATAGAGAGGGAGGTGGCAGGGGGACCCCCCAAGGGCACCTCCCACTTTTACCTCTTGAGCCGTCGATTCCCAAAGAGGGACACCAAGGAATCATCCAGTAACAAATCTGTCTCCTAAGAAGAGAGGCAGAAACAAGGGTCAGGAACCCCAAGAACAGCCAAAGTCCCCAGCTGCTCCCCACATGGGTCATGACCCTCTACATCCCTGCTTCCAAGGCCTGGTAGAGGGACCCCAGTCCAAGGGTGGGGTGGGGGTTGCACTCACCTTCCCAAAGGCCCCCATGGGGTCAGCCAGAAGCCGAACCTAAAGAGAAAGTCAAGGTCACAGAAAACTCTCCTGCCTGGCCCCTGGCCCCTGACCCCCTGCAGGACCCACACCTCACCTTGCCTTGCGTCTTGTGCGCTCGCCCCCACTCCTCAGTCACAAAGACATCGTTAATGCTCAGACAGGCCACCACCTGCGCGCCCTTGGCCTTCAGAGCCTCAGCCTGCTCCACGAACCCTGGCAGGTGAGTCTGGAGGGAAAACAGAGACTCAGCAAAGGGGCAGTGGCCTCCGCTCCTGGGCCGATCCTTCATGCCCAGGACCTCCTCGCTGTCCTGCTCCAACACCTCCATCGGACAAAGACCGCTGCGAGCCACGGCTCCTTTTAGCCTTGGCCACGGGGAGCGTGGATCCCCGCTTAAGGTTTCTGTGGCCGAGACGGCGAGCTTCCTGTGGGCACAATGACGTCTTGTTCACCAGAGGCCGGCTATCGGCCCGCAGGACCGGGGGAGGTGCTGGGTTTCATGTGACACCCTCTCTTTGGCGCTCCTGACGCCACTCCCTGCTCACAGCCGCCGTGTGTTTGCGGGACACCCTGGCGTGTGAACCGTCACGTCACCTGCGCACCAAGGCCGCGAGCCGCTGCAGGACACCACGGAGGGCCACGACCGATGCAGACGTGTGCACAGGTCCCCACTGCTGAGCCCCGAAGGGCAGGGCCTCACCTGGGAGCACCCCGGGGTGAAGGCTCCAGGGACTCCAAACAGCACCCCCTTCTTGCCCTTGAACAGCTCCGCCAGGTCCACCTTGTTCCCGGGCTCCCCTTCAAACACCACCACGGAGGGGATGGCATCTCCCACCTAGAGGGAAGGACACCAGTTACTGGCGGGGGGGAGGGAGGGGGACAAGCAGGGCGGCAAACCAAGAGCCAGGGGGACCGAGGGCCTGGACGCCAGGACTGGTGAGGTCAGGGCTGACTCATGGCAGCAAGTCTGAACCTGTCCCAGCTTCCAGAGGCCCCACCCAGGCCCCCCTCCCCCCACCGCCTGTTGCCCCACATCCTGCAGGTTTCGGGTCGGCCTTGTTTCTCTGGAGGGCCTGCTGGTGACAACAGAAAAAGGGAGAGAGCGCCTCCCAGGTGTCACAACTCCTTGCAACACCTCGCAACACACTGTCCGGATTACAGGGAAGAAGTGGGGTAACTGGGCAGGAGGGGGCGGGGGGGCGTGGCTGAAAAATGGAGGGAGAGGATACTGGCAGATCTATGTCCCATCCCAAGATGAGAACAGAAAGCGGGGAAGGTTTGGCTGGTTGGGTTTTTGGGGTTTTTTTTTGCGGGGGGGGACATTGGGGGGGTTCGGTCCTTACATCCAGGGGGTATAGAGTGAAAATAGTGACCTCCTGAAGGGAAAGACCAGCCTACCTGGGAGGGTGTGAGGGCGGCAAGGCAGGAGGGAGACAAGAGGGAGGGAAATCCGGGTGGGATGGGATGGAGCAGAGGGAGAAGGAGGTCTTAGAAGAGTGGGGGGGGGGGGGGGGTTAGTTCTAAGGCTATGGCGACGGTTCAGCAGGAAAGGGACACGCTGGGCTAAAGCGGTGGTGGGGGTGGGAGGAATGGGGGAGGCATGGCAGGGCTCTGAGACAATGTTTCAGAAGATGGGGTGAGTGAGCCGGTAACACCTGATAGAAGCGTGCAGGAGGGCACAGCGGGTTATGAACGGAGGTTGAAAGGGGACCATAGAGCAGAGAAGGTTCCAGAAGGTGGGGGAGGCATGGTATCCCACCGCCTGAACAGGGGTGAGTCCCCATCACAGGGTGTGGCGGTGGATGTGGAAGAGAAGGCTGGAAAGCCTCAGGGGCAGCCTCGGGAGATGGAGCACCAAACCCGAAAACTAGAGAGAGCGGTGGGGTTTGTAGAGAGGACGTGGGGGACAGACGACGGGAGGAGCCTCTAGGGCGGAGAGGTTCCCAGGGCAGGAGAGGAGGGAGGCCGGGAGGGTTTGGGGCTGGGGCCACGGAGAGGGGGAGAGGGGGTCAGGCCTGGCCGGGCCAGCGGTCACCTTGATCGGGGCCATAGCGACAGCGGCGCTTCTGAAACCGCGGGCTCTGCGGAGCGTCCACGCTAGGCCTCCTTCCACGTACCCTCCGCCTCCCGCCGCTGCCGCACAACGGACGGCGACCGCGCGGACAAGTATGGAGCCCGACAGGCGGCCCAGGATGCACATGCCGGTCGGCCCCACGCCGGTTATACAAGCCACAACCGCCCCGCGCCGCCCCCGCTCCCGCCCCCGGGGCGGCCGCGGGAGGCGGGGCCTGGAGCGCGTGCCGCAGCGGAACCTGCAAAAGGCGGGGCCGGGCCGCCTCCAAAGCGCGGGCGTGGCGGGGCGGGCGTGGGGGCGGAGCTGGCAGGAGGGCTTATTTGCATTTAGGGCGGGCTTATGGGCGGGGCCGTCGGCAGCCGGGTGGCTTATTTGCATACAAGGAGGGGGGACGCTTTGACGCGCCTAATTAACGGACGGGGGCTGGGTGGCCGTTCCTTAACCGAAAGCGAGAGGACGGAGACGACGGTTCCGGGCGCCCGCGTGGAGAAAAACACGCCTATTTCGCACTCCACGAAGGCCCGGCACTGCGCCTTTCGTACGCCCAACCTGCTCAGGGTTCGTACGAGTGGAGGTTTGGCTCAGTCACACCCCCGGGGCCTGCCCCGAAACATGCGCCGCCGGGACGCTTCCGGAAGCCACTTGTGACGCGAGGAAGCCTCCGCATGAAAGGAGCTCCCGCGAGCACCGGAAGTTCCAGCAACTTCGGCCGCTTCCGCTCCTCCCGGTCTTGCAATAGGATAGAGCGCGGGGCGGTCCCGGAAGTGACGCATCGGAGTGGCTGTCTCCTTCCGGTTCCGGCCGGAGAAAACTGTATTGCGGAGACATGAAGCTGCTTACCCACAACTTGCTGACCTCGCACGTGCGAGGGGTGGGACCCCGTGGATTCCCGCTGCGTCTCGAGGTACCACACGGGGGGGACGCTCGGGTGCCCCTCTCCCGGGAGGGATAGGGGAACCAGGCTCCGATCCCTGCCCAACCAAACCCCTCCGCCCTGCAGGCTACCGAGGTCCGCGTCATCCCGGTGGAGTTCAACCCAGACTTCGTGGCTCGTATGATTCCCAAAGTGGAGTGGGCGGCACTTTTGGAGGCAGCCGATCACGTGAGGACCCTCCCCCTTCCCGTGCGCACCCAGCCCCTTCGCTCCTGGCCAGGGTTGGGGATAGCCAGGGATAATTTAGGTCTCTTGCCCGCAGTTGCGCCTGGACGAGGTGCCCAAGGGGCCTATCCAGGGGTATGAGCAAGATGAGACGTTTCTGAGGAAGATGCACCACGTGCTGCTGGAGGTGAGACTAGGCTGTCACTTGCTTCCTGGCTACACCGCCATTCCCGGAGGTCGCCAGTGCTCAGCTCTTCCCACTTCCCCGCAGGTGGAGGTGGTGGAGGGCACCCTGCAGTGCCCAGAGTCTGGACGTGTGTTCCCCATCACCCGCGGAATCCCCAACATGCTGCTGAATGAGGAAGAAACCGAGACTTAATCGTGCCAGGCATTCGTTTTTCATACTGTGACCGTGTGTGTGTGTATGTGTGTGTGTGTTTGTGTGTTTATATCCTGTTGGTTAGTTTTGTCATGTGTGTTCCCAGCTCTTGACCCAGTGACACGCCACACAGTGTTCTTGAGCTCCATATATATGTTTTTCTCATTAAAGGTTCAAAACCAAAAGCGGTTTCTCTTTGCAACAAATATACATTAAAATAGAGTCTCTGTACAGCCATGGGCTCTGGGCCCCGGCTTGCCCCATGTCCCTGCGCCTCCCTGGCCAAACCGAAAAATAAATATAGTGTTATTGCTCTGCAGGGCATAGAGGCAGTGCTCTCCCTACCCCCTGAGGAGCCTGGGTGGGAGCTGATGGGGGACCCTGGCCACCCCAGGGGTCCAGGGGCTGGAGCCTGCTTGGAGTTATTGCTTCAAGGGGTGTGGGGAGGGAGGACAGGATGCCCAATGCAAATGATGAGAGGAGCCAAGGGGGCAGGGGCCTTTGCTCTCCACATTTCCCTCTGCTCCGGAGAGGGGGTCGGATTAAGCAGCAGCAAAAGCATCACCCGCTGGGAGACTGTGGCCTCCACTCCCTTCCCTCCCTGAGATCAGGCTTCTGCCCCCTCCCCCCACACATCCCCTGCAGCCCCCTATGGCTTCCACAGCACCCCCTACACTCTGGGGGCACGTTATGGCTTGCAAGGGGCAGCACTGTGCCCAGAGCCTGGGCACACATGTTCCCAGCTTCTAACACCCCCAAAGGAGGGGGAGGGGAGGGCGTAGGGCCCGCTCCCAGGGACTGATGGTATTGCCTTGGCCCTGCCAGCAGGCTGTGGCACTGCCGACCCCAGCTCTGCCCCCTCGGGGCCGACCCCACGCTGGGTGGGTCCTGCCAGCACCCCCACCCATGCCCACCCCTCGCCTCAGTCCATCATGGCCTCGAGCATCTCCAAGAACAACTTGTGCATGGGCACCTTGCCCTCCAGCTTCACCCCATAGAAATGGGCCAGCACTTTGCCCGCTGTCTGTCGAAGGAGTGGCAGTGTCAGCAGCAGCCTGCCTGCCCGCCGCCTCTCAGCACCCCCTCCGGGGCCCGCCCGGCCTGCTTCATACTCCAGCAGGGCCTCATGGAGAGCTTCTCGCAGCTGCTCCACAGCCTCAGCATCTTCAATGTGCACAGAGTCTGCAAGGAGTGGGGAGAGAGCTGTTGGCATGGACCAGTCTCCAGGGAGAGCCCGCATCCGCTTGGGCACCGAGGGGTGGAGCCTACACAGGAGCCGGGCACAGATTTGATTGCCTGCCTGAGGCAACACTCACTGCTTGTGCCCATGAGCCAGGGCCCACCCTTTCTCAACTAGGGTGCCCTCTTGTGGTCCCTACCTCCCCTCCCGCTAAGCGCTTCACCTTTCCAGTAAGTACGGTGCTAGGGTTCAAAGTCCTAGGTGCAGTTCCTGGGCCTGCGCCTGCCTTGCTTTGTGGCTTGCAAGTCGCTGTTCTTTCCTGTGCCTAGTTCCTTGTCGGCAAAATGGGGCTGCGCCACCGTGAGAACTATGGAGGGCCTTCTGGAGACTCGTCAGGACCTGCCCGGGCTCACCTGAGTTGGCAAGGGCCAGGGCCTTCAGCAGGACATACTCCTCCCGCTCCAGCCGCAGGGCCTGCAGGCGCCGCACTAGCTGCAGCAGGGCAGCCCCGAGCTCCCCCAGGCCAGCTGCGCGTGCCCCCTCCTCATCCAGGACCAGGTCCTCAGCGAAGGCCAGCTCGTCCTGCAGCGGCAGCGAGCGCTGGGCCACGCCCAGCACCAGCACCTCCATCCACACGCTCTGCAGTACTGACATCTGGTCCGACAGTGACAGCGACGAGAAGCCTGGAGGACCGTGGGGGGCACACCCGGCTGAGCAGGTGCACCAGAGCCGGGCCGGGCCTGGCCTACCCAGGGGAGCCCGCGTCACCACCTGGTTCTTTACCTGGGATGCTCTTGGCCCAGCTGATGGTGACCACAATCTCTCGGTCAAAGAGGTCACAGAGGGTAGCTACGGCTGGCAGGTGTCCGTCGGGGCCCGCCGGGTCGGGCATGGCATACAGCTTCTCCGGCTCCACCACCAGCAGGTGGGACACCAGTGCGTTCACTGGGGCTGCAGTGACAGTTGGAAGAGGCACTCGAGTTCATCACCTCGCAGGCCCTTTGGAGTCAAACATCTCCCAGAGTCGGCCCCCCGGGGCTCCTCCACAGCCACTGCTCAGCGGCTCAGACACCTGAGGGGCTCTGCCTGACACCCAGGGGAAGCCAGTCTGTGGTGAGCAGGTTCGGAGTGTCAGGAGACCTTTCCCCGGTCCCAGCCGACTGACAGGAACAAGTCTTTTCCACCATGCTTTTTGGGCCCTAACCGGTTTGACTCAGTGGGTGGAGCATCGGCCTATGAACGCAAGGGTCCCCGGTTCGATTCTGGTCAAAGGCATGTACCTCGGTTGCGGGCACATCCCCAGTAGGGAGTGTGCAGGAGGCAGCTGATCGATGTTTCTAACTCTCTATCCCTCTCCTTTCCTCTCTGTAAAAAATCAAATACATTTTTTTTAAATGCTTTGTGGGGAAAACGGCCAGGTGAATAGATGAAGGAAAAAGTGGGGTGCCAGCGCCCAAAAGAACTCCCATCCTCAGTGAATGACACCAGATAGGCTTCGCGTCCTAGCGCAGTCCCGACCCCAGAGCTCCAAGGACCCCAGACTCACCTGGCTTCCGAGGGCCTCCGGCTACCGCCAGGGGTCCGGCCGGGAAGGGTCCCGGGAAGGGCAGTGGGTCCACCTCTGGCCGCCGCTTGTACTTCTGTCGCCCACCCCGGACACGGTCCAGACGTACCCCTTGAATTGTTGTAGGACAGGGCTGTGTCCCAGAGGCCGGGGCGGCTTGCTCTGCAGAGCCCTCCCGCCCCGGCCGTGCCACCAGGACGCCTCAGCCTCTGCCCTCGCCAGCCCCATGCGCCCAGCTCCCCCAACCCCTGCCAAGGCTCCGGCTCGGCACTCACCTTCTTTGAGCATGCCCACCCGCAGGCACTTGGTGAAGCGACAGGCCTGGCAGGCCTTGCGTCTCCGCTTGGTGATCTCGCACTCATTGGAGGCCGGACAGCTGTACTCGATGCTCCCTGCCAGGAAGAGGCAGGGCTCCAGTGGCGGCCTCCCGGGGCCTGGAGGCCCAGCAGACGGGAGAGCCCTGACTCCCCGGCAAGCACAGGTCTGGGGAGAGCAGGAGGGCGGTGAGTGGGGCAGGGAAGCCCGGGGCGGTGAGGAGCGTGGCTGCTGGACTGGGGGCCCCTGTCTGGGCAAAAGGGCTGGGACCAGGAGGGTCAGGCTGCATGGCGGGGTCTCCTGCCCTCATCTGTTCTCTTCAAGGGTTACAATGGCCTCTCCATTGCTACCTCTAATGGGCAATTGTCATCTTCACCTTCCATGGCCTAAAGGGGTATCTGACACGGACTCCTAGAAACTCCGGGACACTTTTCTGTTGCTTTAAGGACACCCTCCTGGTCTCCACGCCACTCACTGGCCACTTTGTGGGCTCTGTGCATCCCCTGTGCCCCTTCCATTGCGGAACCTCAAAGCTGCCCTCAGACCCCGTCTCCACGGACTCATCCCCGTGCTGACGGCACCTAAGTCGTGGGCTTTCAGAGCCGCCTGGGCCTGCCTGAACTAGACTCACATGCACTGCCTCCTGGACGTCACACACGTCTGTCCAGAAGGCCTCACAGACTTAACCTGTCCGCAAGGGCGCCCGTGCTGTACCCCTCCAACACCTGCACCTCCATCGGCAGCTGCTCCCGCAGACACCTAGGAGACCTCTCTCACTCTGTCTCCCACCCCAAATCCAGCTCCTCAGCTGATCCCTGCGGGCTTTACCTCCCAATATGGCCTCCTGCTCTGCCCTTGCCTGAGGCATGTGATTAAACCTCTGTTAGATCTTGTCCCTCCCCTGCTCAAACCCTCCAGCAATGTCCCTTCTCAGAGAGAAAGCCCAGTGAACCCTGCATCCTGAGGCCGGCACCCCTGCCCCTCACCCCTCTGACCTCCTCCTGCTTGTACTGTGTCTGGCTCCAGGTCGCTAACTCAGGGCCCACAGCTCCCTTTCTCCTTCGGGCTCTGCCTGTGGTCACCTCTCGGAGGCCTTGCCTGGCAACCCTGCGAGGGGAGGGCTGATGAGGAGGCCACACGCCCCCTCTGGGGACACCTCCAGTGCTGGCCGCTGCTGGGGAGTTTCCCTTCAGCTCTCAGCACCATCAAATGTGCCACCTGTGTAACGTTTACCTTCTTCATCATCTGTCTCCTGACCAGTGTGAGCTCCGAGGGCCGGGCTGACCCCAGGAGAAGAAAGGCCTGGCACTTAGTGGGCGCTCACAACCTTCCCAGCCTCACAGGACTGCTTCGAGGACTGAATGACAGACACACCGGCCAACATGCCATATGCATGTCTCCTACACCCTACCCACGCTTCCACTCTCTGCCCAAGACACACCCTCCGGGAAGCCCTCCGGAGCTCCGGACCCAGCCCGGCTCCTGGGTACACGCCCTGCTCCTCGCTGTCCAGCACTTACTCAGCTGTACTGTCACACTGTGTGCAATGCAGTCTTCTCTCCCCTCTGCCAGAAGGTAACATGTCTGAGAGCCCCCCGTCCTGCCTTAGTCCCCGTGTCTGGAACAGTGGCCAGGGCAGCAGAGCACAGGTTTGCCGAGGCTCTGGCAGCCGCCATGGGGCCTATCCGGACGCTTCCATACACCCACTGTGTGACCTTGAACGAGTCCCACAAGCCCCCGAACCCTCAGTTTTCTCATCTGTAAAACTGGGGTGGCAGAAACAGTACTTCCTATAAAGGTGAGTTGTGAGAAGGGGGTAACTGAAGTACCACCTAAATATCAATAGGTGATTATTTATGGCCAGGGCTCAATAAATGTCTGTCAACTGAATCAGCAGAGAATGTGGGGTCCCAGGGTGGCTGGAGACACCTGGATCTGACCCTGCTGGCTCCCGGGGTTCAGGGACAGAGGGAGCACAGAGGTTTTACACCCGGGGGTGTTGGCAACGGCAAAGTCAAAATGGCTTGTATGTCACAATCCTTCGCGAGGCACCTGTCCAAAGTTCAGTTATTAGGAATAAGCACAGGCAGCAGTCTGGCGTGTGAGAACTCGACTCTGGACCTGAATTGACCCAAGTTCACATCCTAGTTCTGCCATTTTCTACCTTTAGGACTTGGACAAAGTTTTAAAAACCTCACTGGGCCTCAGTTGGGATATTGCAGGTTGCTGTGGGGGTAACAGGTCATGCATGTACTCAAGACATGTTCTCAAAAAGCATACATGTGACAGCCCCGAAGCAATCAGAGGTTTACGTGAAAGTATAAGGAACAGGCACACCCCAAGTACTGCTCATCACATGCTTTCCTGGGTGAGAGAAACCCGCTGACACTACAGCAGGTGGCCTAACAGTCTTTTCAGAGTTGGTTCTGAAATAGGATGGAGCCCCTCTGGGCTATGAAAACCTGCACTGGCGCTGTATGGGGGGAGGGAGTGGGGTGTTCTATGCTGGCAGGAAGCCAGGGGCTACCAGGAGCAGAGGCAAAGTTTGGGAGCAGAGAGGGGCTGTCTCGAGTTGTTCAGAGCCGCGGTGCGGAGCCTGACACACCCAGAAACGAAGCGCAGGAGACCCCCTGAGGCCTCGCCCACACCCACATCCGATCCATCCACACATTGGTGCCTCCATTCAACTCTGAAGGGGAAGAGCGTTCCTCGGAGGAGAGAGAAAGGGCTGGGAGGACCAGGCTGTCAACCCCAAGTGGTAGTCTGGGGGCCTACTGCCACTCAGCAGCGCACCCACTGGGTAGTGCCAGGCCCAGCGGGCAAAGGGCACAGAGGTGGGGATAGGGGCTCACCCTGGATGGTCCTCTTGAAGAAAGCTTTGCAGGCCTCACAGGACGCCACACCATAGTGGTAGCCCGAGGCCACGTCGCCACAGACCAGGCACAGGCGTTTGGGCAGGGAGCTGAGCACCAGCTTCCCACCGCCCTGCTCGCCGGGCCCAGCCCCCTCCCCATCCTCCTCTTCCTTGTGGCCCGGAAGGTGGCGCGTGGGAGCCGGGCCCGGGGCCAGGGCCCCAGGGGGCTCGGGCTCGGTCTCCGAGGAGCCCTTCGGGCTGTCTGGGCTGGCCGGCTCTGCCTTGATGTAGAGAGGCTCAATGCCCACCACCTGGCTGGACATGGCGCTGGTCACCTGTGGGGAGAAGCCTGTCAGGTCGCAGGGAGGTCCGGGATGGGGGATGGAGGGACACCCTGCCACCCTGGTTGCCCAACCCCAGGCCTGGGGCCAGGCTTCCAGTATCAGTGAGGGGGAAGGAGGAGGTACAGAGTCCAAGGAAGGGCTGCCCGTGAAAAGCACCCGCACCCTTGTTGCCATGGGAATAGAGTCTCCAGATCCTGCAGGGCCAGTAACTGACAGCAAGTTGGGCCCATTTCGGAACCTGCAAGAGACTTAGAAACCCCCTGCTGCTACCCAGGCCTGGAGCAGGGTAACCTTGGCCCCAGGCGACCTTCAACTCCATCTGGAATCCTCAACTAGAAATGGGATACCTCTCCATTTTCTCCAGACAGGGACCTCGATCTCCCGCTCACCTGTGTACCCTCCATTCAAGAGCACAAAGAGAGGTACACACACCCAAGGGCAGGTGGATGTGCTCAACATGTGTGTTCACACCCTCACATACCCCCACTCACCTGGGCTGTCAGGTGCCCTCACATGCGCAGTCAACACGGCCTGTCCCAAGCCCAGTTCTCATTCATGCTCACTCACGCCTCCCAAGTGCACAGCTCATCAACATCCCACTCAAGACTTGTAATCACACACTCACTCCCACGCCCACCTTCACCCCCACACTAACAGGCATAGATCCTCGTGGAAACACATTCAGATCTTTCATACCTGACACACTGCCCCCCTCCTGTCCCAACAAGCCCACTTCGAGGCACCCCAACAGGCTCGGCTCCACCTCCTTGCAAATCCCCCCCACACCCCACCCGCCAGCACGTCCACTCGTCCACTCGTCCACTCGGGCTGCCTGCCGCAGAGTCCTCCTCCTCCGAGGCGCCCCGCCCCCCGACCCGTGCACACCTATGGGAAGTTGCCTAAAGTTGCAGCGTTCCCCTCCCCCTCCGCCCGCGGGGGACCTCTATCAGGTTTTCAGGAAGTAAGTGGGCAGTGCCAAGGAGGAGGAAGTTCTCCCCTGCCCGTGCGATGACCTTTGACCCAGAGAAGAGGGTGGCCCTAGGCCCCTACGAGCGCCCCCACGTGGTCTTCAAAGCCCCTTCCCCTACAGGGAGCCCTCCCCATCTCCCACCCCGGCCCGCCCCTGGGACTTCGCAAGCTCCAGGGGACGGATTGCACCCTGCCTGCCCCACGACGGGCTCCGAGGCCCACGCCCGATCCTGGCTTAGGGCTTGGAACCGGAGCCGAAGCCGGCCCCTGCCCCAGGCCGGCACCCTGAGACTGGACATCCAGGCAGATCCCGCCCGGACCCTGACGATCTGGTTCTCCACCGGGTCCCGACCGAGACCCGGGCCGGACCCCGCCTGGAGGCCGCCCCCCGCCCGCCTCCCTAGAAGATCGCCTGCGGCGCTCGCACATGGCCCCCGCCCCCTCCCGCCCACCTCCCTTGCGGCAGTCAGTCCCCTCCGCCCCCGGACCTGGGGCTCCGGCTGGGCGGGCGGGCAGGCATGGGGGCCGAGCGGCCCGGAGCGCCGGGGTAAGCCGGGGGCCTCTGGCGGCCCCTCCTGCGCCGCCTCCTCGGGCCGCGCCGCCCCGCCGCGCCGCGTCCCCTCACTCGGCGGCGCCGCCGGCGGCTTGTAGGACACAAAAGGACATCGCGGCCGCTTCCTACTCCGCTTCCTCCAGCTGACAGCGGGGGCGGGGCCTGCCGTGCGCATGCAAAACAGGGGGCGGGGCCTGGCGCCCTATGCTAATTAGACAAGTGGAGGAGGCAGCGCCCCGGCGCACGGACGAGTCGGGAAGTGCCCGAGAAGCCAAGTGGGCGGGCTTTCGCGGAGGCCCCGCCCCGTCGTCGCCAGCCACGGCGGCGCACTCGCGTCCGCGCCTCCGAGGGGGGCGTGACCACGGGAGACGCGCAGTGGCTCGGGACGGGGGTGGGGCCAAGGACACCTTTACGAAACGGAGGAGGCGGGGCGCGCTGTGCGCGCGAGGAGTGGGCGAAGGCGCCCCGGGAGACCACTGGCACATGTAAATGACAGGCCGGACTAGCGGAGAAGCGACATCTGCATATGCATGAGGGGCGGGGCCTAGCATGCCCTAGCTGGAAGGCAAGTGCTGCCCACTTTCCCTTTTTCCCTCCCCCCCCCCCCCCGAAGATAACACCGTGGAGGCCCGTGGGCCAAAGGCCCGATATCCCCTCAAACCTGCGGAATCCGGAGTGGGAGAAGCAGATCCACAACATGCAGGAAGTCCTGGATTTCGAGTCCCAGGAAGGCGGAGCTGATCCGGCCCCAACAGAGAACGCTCAAGGTCACTGCGGTGACCGAGTGAAGGTCACGGGGAAAGGCGGGGCCACGTGCGCCCGCCTCACGCAGACAGCCACGCACTGACTCACAGACCTTGCACAGACTTTGCACAGACTTTTATTTCTCTAAGGGTTCGAATTCCATATGGATGGGGTCGGGTTTGGGTCTCCGCGCGGGACGCGGACCGGACCGGGCTGGAGTTGGGAGGCGGTGCTCTCAGTGCGCGGAGACGTGTTGCCTCTTGTTCCGCCGCTTCCTGAGGCCCTCGATGTATCGCTGCAGCTGCTTGGTCAGGAAGTGATCCCTGCCGATCACCGACCGGTAGCCTGGCGGAGAGAGCTCCGCTCAGGGCAGTTGGCAGGGGCCTCACCTCCCCAGCAGCAGGTGCCACGTGTGTGACTGGAGGAAGGACGGGTGACTGGGTGGGAGCTCTAAGGGGACTTTGGATCTCCAAGGTGCTGGACCCTGCGGGTTTCAAGTCCTGTGCTCCAAATAGGTAGGGGCCCTTAGCGGTTTGGCTCAGTGGATAGAGCATCCAAGGGTCCCAGGTTCGATTCCCGTCAAGGGCATGTACCTTGGTTGCGGGCACATCCCCAATGGGGGGGGGGGGGTGTGCAGGAGGCAGCTGATCGATGTTTCTAACTCTCTATCGCTCTCCCTTCCTCTCTGTAAAAAATCAATAAAATTTAAAAAAAAAAAATAGGGGGATGCGGAGCAGGACTGAATAAGGAGGTGGAGGATGAATGAGAACAAGATTAAAGAAAATTGCCTAATCTTGAACGGCGATAGCTTTTTGGACACATGGAGCACACTCATCATTAGCCATTAGCCAGTCCCTAGCCCTCATATCACAAACAGGGCACACCAGGCGAGGTTTCCCCAAATAATCTACTGTCCAAAGGCTCTTCACTTTAACCCAGACAGGGGCCAAGGCCGCCAGAGACCATCATCCCCCAGGGCAAATGGAGAAATCACCTTAGAAAAGCCACCAGCTAGAGGGGGGCCGTGCTTAAACTGGAGCCCAGCCCCTCACATTTGCCCCATGGTTTCCCCCTTGGTCTCCCTTGTCCTGTCCCCCAACTTTTCACTTTCTGTGGGGCTATTATGATATTTGTAAGTGGTAAGAGAATCTGACAAGGCAGTCACATCCTGAAATCCCACTGCCAGGGACTCAAACCCTGCAAAATCCCCTAAGGTCTCATGGGAGCTTGCGGGGGGGGGGGGGGAGGGAGAGACTCACTCTGGAGGGCTTTGGTGAGGATTTCCAGAACTTCATTCTCCATGAGTTCTATCAGGGGCAGTGGCAGCTGAAGGGGCAGCAAGAGGCTCAATGTCCAAGGGGCCTCAGCTCTGCCCACAGCTGAAATGTCCCAGCTGCTGCCTGCAGCCCAAGATGCCCAACCAATCTGCCTGCCTCTCCACCCTACAGACCGCCCACCCCCCTCCATCCCTAGCCCCCCGTTCCCCACCCCACTAAAATCCCGTCTCCCGGGGCGCGTCTCACCCTGGTCTGCTGCTCCACCCAGTAGGCTCGGTGGTGTGTGTGCTTCAAGATGCTGAGTGATGACACGGAGTTAATAAACCCTGGGAGGAGAGAAGAGAGACATCAGGCCCCGGCAGGCTGCTGGGCTTCCGGAACAGGAGCTGTGTGGCCGGCATCCGCAGGGACAGTGGCCGGCAGAGGACGCTCCAGGTGCCACCTTCGCAGGAAACAGCGTGGGGGCAGTAGTTTCCAGCCCTGGACTTCAGTCTCTCCCCCACCAAGGTTCCACTTCCGACTGCCCCACTGTGTGACACTTAGAGCCAGTGACCGAAATGTTCTGACCTTCAGAGTCTTCATCTGTAAAATGGGGTAATAAGAATAGCCCCTGGCCCTGGCTGGGGAGTTCAGTGGTTAGAGCATCATCCCAATACACCAAGGCTGCGGGTACAATCCCTGGTCAGGGCACATACAAGAGTCAATGAATGAAACAGTAAGTCAGTGTTTCTCTCTCTCCCTCTCTCCCTCTCTCTCCTCCCTCCCTCCCTCCCTCTCTCTCTCCATTTTTCCCCAAATGAACAATTAAAAAAATAGCCTGGTCACTGTGGCTCAGTGGTTGAGAGTGGAGCCGTGAACCACCACGTGACCAGGTTGTGGGCTCGATCCCCAGGACGGGGCATGCAGGAGGCAGCCAGTCATCACTGATGTTTCCACCTCCCTCTCCCTCTCCCTCCTTCTCTCTGAAATCAATAAAAACATATTGAAAAAAAGAAGGAAAATGAAAAGAATAACCCCTTATGGAGGTGATGAAGTTTAAAGGTGATCACACAAGGGAAGCCCCGTGCCTGGCACACCGCAAGAGCTGGGCAGTTGGCCGCCACGCCCTAACTGGTGTGGCTCAGTGGATAGAGCATTGGCCTGCGGACTGAAGGGTCCAAAGTGCAATTCCTGTCTTGGCTGCGGGCACATCCCCAGTTGGGGGTGTGCAGGAGGCAGCTGATCCATGTTTCTCTCTCGTCAATGTTTCTGATTTTCTATCCCTCTCCCTCCCTCTCTGAAAAAAAAATCAATAAAAGATATATATATTTTTAAAAATCATCACCAATGCCCTGACCGGTGTGGCTCAGTGGATAAAGCATGGGCCTGCCAATTCAAGGGTCCCAGGTTCAATTCCAGTCAAGGGCATGTACCTTGGTTGCAGGCACATCCCCAAAAGGAGGTGTGCAGGAGGCAGCTGATCGATGTTTCTTTCTCATCAACGTTTCTGACTCTCTCCTTCTCCCTCTCTGTAAAAAAAATAATAATAATAACAAAAACCAATAAAAGTATATTTTATTGATTTTTTTTTACAGAAAGGAAGGGTGAGGGATAGAAAGTTAGAAACATCAACGAGAGAGAAACATCGATCAGCTGCCTCCTGCACACCCCGTACCGGGGATGTGCCTGCAACCAAGGCACATGCCCCTGACCAGAATCGAACCCAGGACCTTTCAGTCCATAGGCCAGTGCTCTATCCACGGAGCCAAACTGGTTTCGGCTAAAATACATTTTTTAAAAATCATCACCAATGACTAAATAAATGACAGACAAGCACCTCTTCAGCCCTCAAAAACCCCACCGACAAGAAATTAACCCCTTCCTCTCGACTCTCCTGGTGATTCCATGGAGAAAGCACGGTCCCGGTGGCCCGGCCTCTGAGCCAGTTCCTGCCTGCATCCGGGGTCCTGGTGTGGCCTGGCACAGGATCGGACCCGGCGCCTGCCCAGTAGGGGGCGCTCCAAGAATGTCTGGCTTATTAAGCGTGACCCATTAAGTGCAGGCAGCTAACCCTAGAAACTTGGATCCTGCAGCTTCCCAGAGTTGTTTTTTTTTTATTTTTACACCAACAGACACTGAGGTCCTGGCCGGCCAGCCTCCTGCCCTGGGGGCACCCACAGCCGGTGGAAGCCACACTGACCCATGCTGCTCCCGGAATCCTCGGCCCCTTCTACAACGTTTCTCTGGGAGCTCCTGGGGCTCTGCTTCAGCTCCACCGCTTGGTCATCGGGCCCCTCCAGCCCGATGACATCTTCGTCGCTTCTCTCCGCCTGGCCTCCCCAGGAGCCCTCCGAGTCCGGCTGCTGGTACCACCTGCCGGTGCTGCTGTCCTCCTGGTCCGAGTCCTCGTACATGTTGGTCGGCGGCATGTTCAGCTTGGGCTGCGACAGCGTGGCCTTGGTCCACAGGTTCCGGATGTCGCTCCTCACGCCCGACCTCACGTCGGGGGTGCTGGGAGACTCAGCCTCCGCCTGTGGACCACAAACAGCAGGGAGAGCCCAGCACACCCTTCGGCATGGCTGTCACCAACAGCGACGCACAGTGAGTGCTGGAGTGCTGGCTCGGGCGCGGAGGAGAGGGAGCCCTCACTCACTGTTGGTGGGGTGCAGACTGGTGCGGCCACTGTGGGGAACATTCTGGAATGACCTCCAATAATGAGAAACAGAACTGCCTTCTGACCCAGCAATTCCACTTCCTGGAATATATCCGAATAAACCCAAGAGACTAGTTCGGAAAAATATGTGCACCCCTGTGTTCATGGCAGCAGTATTTACAGCAGCCGAGATTTGGAAGCAGCACGTCTGAGGGGATAAAGAAAAAACAGCTGTGCACATGTACGCAGTGGAATACTACCTGACCGTTCAAAAGAGAGAACCTGCCGAAACCAGTCTGGCTCTGCGGATAGAGCGTCGGCCTGCGGACTGAAGGGTCTCCACCAGGGGGTGTGCAGGAGGCAGCTGATTGATGTTTCTTTTTCTTTTCTTTTTTTAAATATATTTTATTGATTTTTTACAGAGTGGAAGGGAGAGGGATAGAAAATCAGAAACATTGATTAGCTGCCTCTTGCACATCCCCTGGCGGAGACCGGAATCGAACCGGGGACCCTCCAGTCTGCAGGCCCACGCTCTATCCACTGAGCCAAACCGGTCTCGGCTCTCTCATCAATGTTTCTGACTCTATCCCTCTCCCTTCCGCTCTGTAAAAAAAAAACCCAATAAAATATATTAAAAAAAAGAAAATATAAAGGGGGGGGGGGCGGGAATCTTACCCTTAGAGACAGCATGGAAGGACCTGGGAGCATTATGCTAAGTGAAATAAGCCAGTGAGAAAGACGAGCGCCATATGATTTCACTCATATGTGCAATCTAATAAACCAAATAAACTAACAAAATAGAAACAGATTCGTAGACAGAGAACAGACTGACAGCTGGGGGTGGGAATTCAGGGCTGCGTGAAAAGGTGAAGGACTCGGCAAAAACAGTAACAAAACTCATAGACGCCTACAACAGTCCTGATTACCAGCGGAGTGGGGTGCGGTGGGGAGAGGAGAGGGTGTAGGAGGGACAAACGCTGACGGACAGAGACTTAATAAAAGTATGTAGGTTCCAGGCGTACAGATTGTGTATTATAGAATTGTACACCTGAAACCTATATACTTTCATTCACCAATATCACCCCAATGAAATCAGTTTAAAAAACAAACCAACAAACAAGGAAAGCCCCGGGTTTGGGGGGGTTGGGGAGGGAGGGAGGGAAGCAGCTGGGCAGCCAGTGGGGACTGTTGGGAGCTGGGGGGGGGGGGGGGGGGCGGAGAGGACAGCCGGGCCGCGGTGAGTGAGTCTGGGGCTGCCGGGGTGAGGGGCCCGGGAGTTCTTACTTTGAAAGGCTTTTTTTTCCTCCATGTTCCGCCCCAACGGACCCGGCGCCACAGGCCTCGCGGACAAACAGGGGCGGTCGCGCTCCGGGGAGGGGGCGGGGCGGGGTCGGGTTCTGGGGTGGCGAGGAGCGCCTGGTGCAGGACCGGGTTCGGCTCCACTCTCTCCGCCCCATACATTGCTGCTCCCCCGCAAACCCCCGCCCCGCCCCCCAAGGCCATGCGGGCGCTGGAGCCGCACTGCCCATCCCGCCCGTCCCGACCTGCTCCCGCGGGTGGGCCTCCGCGCTCGGCCGAGGGTGCCGTGCCCTGCCCGACGTGGGTGCCCTACCCGACCCGACGTGGGGGCCGTGCCCTGCCCGACGTGGGTGCCCTACCCGACCCGACGTGGGGGCCGTGCCCTGCCCGACGTGGGTGCAGAGAGCGCCACGGAAGTTGACTCGCCAGGGGCGCCCCAACGCCAGCACCGGGTCCCCACGCGCGCAGGTGGACTTTTCCTTTATTGGCTCAGCCGCGAGGTGGGGGGGCGGCCCGGCCGGGGCGGCAGCGGGACCCTCGGGGGCTGGAGGCGAACGGAGCGAGGAGGGGGCCGGGCGCGGGGCGCCAGGCGGGGCCACTGGCCGGTCCGGGCTGCGGGCCGGCCGCACAGGGCTCTGAGGTCATCCGGGCAGAGCATGCGGGGGGCGGGCCGGGCCGCGGTGCTGCCTACACGGGCCGGTCCTTGTCCCGGGGGCGGCGGGGGCCGCGGGGCCGCGCGGGCTTCCTGGCGGGGTGCGGGGCGCGGCGGCGACCCCGGGACACCGCGCAGCCGCGCTCGCTCTGCGTGTCCGAGGACTCGTCGATGAAGGCCAGGTTCTCGCCGGGGTAGTCCAGCGCCGAGGCCGAGGGCGCGGAGGCCGAGGGCGGGGAGGGCGGGGCGGGCGGGGCGGGCGGCTCGGTCTTCTCCGGGGGCGCGGGCGGCGGGGGCGACAGCGGCCGCTCCTTCTCCGGCGGCGGCGGGGCCGCGGGGCCGCCGCGCTGGGTCACCCGCGCCGTCACGGTGCCGGTCCAGCTGGCGGCCTGGGCCGTGAGGCCGCCCATCTGCGGGGCGGGGGGGACGCAGTCCTCAGCCCAGGGCCCCCCCCCCAACCCCTGGAGCCTGCCCTTCGCCAGCCAGGCGTCGCTCCTTTCTTCCCGCCCCCCCCCCCCTCCCGCCGCACTATCTCCCCGGCTTCATGGCACCGAAGCGCCCCCTGATTCGGGGTTTTCCTAGAAACCCGGGTATCCCATCTCTCCTCCTGGGCCCAGACGATGGGGGGACCGAGCACACATGAAGCCTGTCTTTCACACCAACCACCAGTAAAACTGTCGTGTTGCCCCGGTGAGCCCCCCACACTGACGCTGCTGCCTGTCCGACCTGCAAGGTAATCGCGCCTCCTTTCATTCCGGTGAACCCGGCAGCCTGTCCACAGACAGAGATGGGGTCCCCGCAGCCCTGTCCGCGCTCATTCCCTGTCCCCTGCTGGTGCGCACGGGGGGGGGGGGGGGGGGGGGGGGGGCGCACTCAGGGCCTGCCTGGGGGAGCCACTCTCTGGACCGAGGCGGCCCCGCCAAACTGCTAGGGTGCAGCGCGGGGATCAGGGCGCAGGCGCGGCCACCGGGGCGCCTACCTCGGCCCGCGTGTGGCGGAGCACGGCCCGCAGCCAGTTCCCGATGGTGGTGAGCACCGAGGCGAAGTAGGCCAGGCCCAGCAGGATCCAGAACCACACCAGCGGCTGGTAGGCCGCGTGGGTGTGGCTGGGGTTGGCGCCTGGGGTGGGGGGTGGGTAGTAGGGGGGCCAGAGAGAAGTGGTTGGGGGGCCAGCTTTGAGCCAGAAGCCACTGCTTCGCTCCATCTCCCCCAGCTCACCCAGCGGGCTTATGCAGCGTGTGAACACATGCAATGAGAGCGTGCATGGCCCAGAGGGGTGCAAGGTCAGAGCATGTGAGTGGGGGTGCTCACGTGGAAGAGGGAGCATGTGTGAGGGGTGCACCTTAACATGTGTGTGAACATGCATGGGGGCGCAGGCATGCAAGAACGATAGTGTGGCCGGGGTGTTGCATTCTCGCAACAAGGTGAGGGTGCATTCGGTGCTCGGATACAGGGGCTGGAGTCATCGTGTGAGGAATCATCCGTGTGAGTGCACCAGCGCCCGTGGGGTTCGGAGGGAGCGGCGAGGGTGCAGAGCCCCCGGCAGGCACGAAGCGGAAAGCACAGCACCAGAGAGGCGGCCTCACCGGCCACATAGTCCCCGAAGCCCACCGTGGTGAGCGTCACCACCACGAAGTAGATGGCCTCCAGCTTGCTCCAGCCCTCCGTGTAGCAGAAGGCGAACATGGGGGCCACCACGAAGAGCAGGCAGCCGATGAGCAGGAAGAGCACCGCCGACAGGATTCGCACCAGCTCCTTGGGCACGTGCCACTTCTGCAGGGAGGGGTGTGACAGGAAGGACCCAGGAGTTGCCCAGCCCTCCGCTCTCACACCCCACACTCCTCCCCCGGAGCCTGCGGGGAGGCTCCCGTGATCTCTGGCCCGGAGGGGGCGTAGAAAAGGCACCTGAGCCCAACACAGACGGTGGAGCAGCTCACCAGGAAGATGGCTTCAATGTGACCGATGCCATGGCGCAGGGCGGAGCCCAGCCGGTCCCCGACCCCTGCCAGCAGGAACCCGAACAGCGGGATCCCCACCAGGGCGTAGAAGATGCAGATGATGCGGCCAGCATCTGTGCGCAGGGCTACGTTGCCATAGCCTGGGCGGAGGGGCCGAGCAGGAGATGGAGGGGCTACCTGGCGCCCCCCTGCCTCCCCTGGCACCTTCCCCCCTAGAGAAAGCTCCCCTCCACATGCCCAGGCCCCTCCCCCACCGATGGTGGTGATGATGGTGCCTGAGAAAAAGAAGGCGCCGCCCAGGTCCCAGGCTGAGTAGTTGCTGTGGCCGGTGGAGTTGATGTCAGGGTTTGCACCCCCTCCCAGGGCATCAGCCACCTCCTGCAGGACAAGGCACAGGAGGAGGGGCCTGAGTCCTTCCCTCCAGCCCCAGCCATCCCCTGGCCCTCCAGCCTCTAGACCAGAGTCTGGAGTGTTCCCTCCCTGCCCCTGCCCGCTCCCCTTCCCTCCGGCCTTCCCGAAGGCCGTCCCTTTGAGCACCCATTGCAAATGGGCGCGGCCCAATGTTGTCTGACCTCCACATTGTTTTAGAAACACTTATCTGCCCCCCAGTTTCACACAACAGATGCTCCATTGTACAGCGGTCAAGAGCACAGACTCTGGGACCAGACCTAGTTTCAGACCGGCGGGAGTCTCTGTGCCTTTGTTTCTATACCTGCCAACCGGGGAGGATGCGGACAGCACCTACCGCGTCAGCTCGTGAGGAGCTAGAACCCTCAGAGCGAAGGAAGCACCGTGTGTCCCCACGCAGTGGCCACGCTGAGGATGTCCCGGTTTCCCCAGACCCGACACCCCCATGGCCGCCACCCCACCCCCCCCAGCTGCATCTGAGTCCCTTGCCGTAGAGCATGTGATGGCAGTTAGGGACCCAGGAGTCGCCCAGGCCCAGTCCAGCCAGGTGCATATACCATCAATATTTTCACCCCATTTCTGTAGATTTGCAGCCACACCAACCCCTGCCCGCCTGAATTCCTGTGCTACATAGTAGGTGCTCAGCAAATACGATTTTGTTGTTGTTGTTGTTGTTTTTTACAGAGAGGAAGGGAGAGGGATAGAAAGTCAGAAACATCAATGGGAGTGAAACATCGATCAGCTGCCTCTTGCACACCCCCTGCTGGGGATGTGCCTGCAACCAAGGTACATGCCCCCGACCGGAATCAAACCCGGGACCTTTCAGTCTGCAGGCCAACACTCTATCCACTGAGCCACACCGGTTCCAGCCAAATACGATTAAATGAAGGCAATGGCCACGTGTGTGTCCCTGTTGCCGGCAGGGCCGGGGCTGTGTTTTGAGAGCGCCTGCCCTAGAGACAGAGGTCAGAGCTCAATGAGGAGGGGGTGCCCTGGCGACCCCCCCCCCCCCGCCACAGCGCACAGCAGCAAGACCAAAGGCAGGGAGGGAGAGGGAGGTCACAGACCACCTCTCTCTCTCTCTGTCCTCATCAGCAAGCCCCTTTCCAAACCCCCCCGCCCTCCCTGCTGTCTGAGGACGGAGACCCCCGCCCAGACCTCAGGCCGCTTTTCAACCTGATTCCTTCCCCCCTCCCCTCCCCAGTCCTCCCTCCTATTGGGGAACCCACGTTAGGTGACCTTAACCCCAAATGTCTGTGATGACTTCATTTCCTGTGCTGATAATTTTTTTAATAAAGCCAAGAAGTGAAATATATGATTTAAAGTGCTTTAATATTTATTTTGCAACACTTTTTCTGGTAAATGCACTACTTAAGGGGAAAAAAAATCCTTTGTCATCCTGTGTGTCCTCATTTTTGTTTCAAATGACTAGGCATCTGCTAAGTCTGAGCTCTTAGCCATTTATCCGTTTCTTCCTTCACCCCAGCTTCCACGCCTTTGCCCGTGCTGCGCCTCTGCTTGTAGACCCTTACCACCCAGCCACACATCTCTAAATGCCACCCATCCCGCCTGCCTCAGTTACCGGCTCTCCCCAAAGCCCCTGGTGCCTCCCTCCTTACCCCCAGCACCCAGCCCAGGCCCCGGCCCACAACACGCGGTTAACAAAGGAAGTGAGGAAAGTGCCTTTCCCTCCCATTTCTGTAGTGCTCTGTCCACGGCGCTGTCCCCTTGCCCAGATGTGACATCCTCTAGGACAGTGCTCGGCAAACCGCGGCTCGAGAGCCACATGCGGCTCTTTGGCCCCTTGAGTGTGGCTCTTCCACAGAACACCACGTGCGGGCGTGCAAGGACAGTGAGATTGAAACTTGGTGGCCCACGCGCAGAAGCCGGTTTTCGGCTCTCGAAAGAAATTTCAGTCCTCGTCCTGCTGATATTTGGCTCTGTTGACTCATGAGTTTGCCGACCATGGCTCTAGGACACAGCTCGCATCTGTCCCCCCCCACAACGTCCATCTCCCCGCTGACTCTGTCCGGCCAGCACCTCGCTCACGGCTGGGCAGGCTGCCGCGTGCCCAATTGCGGAAAGGAAACAGAGCAGCGGTTGCCCATCCTTCAAGTTTCTGCCCTTCCTCTGCTTCTTTTTTATTCGGGGGGAAAAAGTAACTCTGTTGTGAAGATAAAGTAGGTCAGGTTCCCTCCCTCTGCCCTGCGGTCTGGTCAGACACTCTCCCTCCTGCCCGAGCCCCCCCCCCCCTCTCTCTTCTAGATGCATCAGAGACAAGGTCAGGCTGCCGGGCCGCCCCGTCCCCATCTGCTCTGGTCCTGCCACAACGGGAATCCGCAGGAGCTCCGAGGCCTCCAGCTGAAGGCTCCTCCCTCCCAAAGAACAGACGGGGAAAGAGGAGGCCGTGTCCTAAAGTAACAGACACTCATCTGCCCACGTTACCTCTTAGACGTTGGCTATGACAGTGACTCAGAAGTCCGAGAAAGCCATGGAGGTGTGGCCTGACCACCTCCCGGAAGACAAGCCCACACTTTAGTCCCTGGCGGGGTCCCTGGCCTCCTCCCCTCCAACCTCTGCCGCACAAGCACGCGTCCTGGGAAAGGGGCGTTAACCGCATTCACGCATTCACGATGCACGCACAGGGGAGGCGAGCCCGGAGGCCTCCGGAAGCACCTGTGCGTGTGTGTGTGTGTGTGTGTGTGCGTGCGTGTGTGTGTGTGTGCGTGTGTGCGCGTGTGTGTGCAGGCGCGCTGCCCTGGGGGCGGGCGCTCGCAGTGTCCCTGGGCTTCTCTAAGGGGCCTGTGGCTCCGGAGGAAGCAGAGGAGCCAGGGAGGGGTCGCCAGCTTTAGCAAATAAAAATACTGCCCGGGACACAGTCAGCTGGAATCCACACTGACCTGGGTGCCCCGCCTCATATCTGGTCACCCAGCCCGGTGGCCGGCAAGCTCATTAGCCCACAGAGCCAAATATCAACAGCACGAGGATTGAAATGTCTTTGGAGAGCCACATTTTTTCAACTTAAACTTCCTCGAACCCCACTTCTTCAAAAGAGACTCGCCCAGGCCGTGGTATTTTATGGAAGAGCCACGCTCAAGGGGCCAAACAGCCGCACGTGGCTCATGAGCCACAGTTTGCCGACCACGGCCCTAACCCAGTGCGTGAGACCTGTGACCATGTAGCCTTCCCATTGCTACAGCCGTTTGCTCATTTCTCCCTTTGTTCCTGCCTCCGGCCCCTCCACAACGAAGGAGACCGTCCAGGCACATCGGGGAGAGCACGCGCCCCACACACATCACATCGAACACAGAGCCGTGCCCCCCGCCTCTGCCCGGCACCCCAGCGGCACCCAGCCCGCAGGGGGCCAGTCTGGCAGCAGCACCCAGCACACGGCCCGGCCACAGGCATGCAGCTGGTGCCGGGGGGCACGGGTGACAGCTGTAGGGGTCTCCCCACCCACGCACCTTGATGAGGAGCCCCAGGTCCCCGTCGCTCACACACGGGTGGGTCCGCAGGAACCTCTCTCGGACCTCCCCCAGCTCCCTCTGGGCCTGCTGCTCCAGCGGCCGCTCCAGGGCCTGGAAGACCAGGGCGCCCAGCACCAGGTAGAGCAGCACCAGCGCCAGCAGAGCCAGGAGGGTGGTGCTGCGCATGGCGTGCCCAGGGGCCCGGCCAGGGCCGCCGCCCGCCTGGGGAGGCCGCTCCGGGAGGGCTGTGGTCACTGCGGGCGGAACCAGGAACCTGGGCTCAATAACCCGCCTGCCAGCCCTCCAGCCCCGACCCCGACCCGCCCGTGCGCCACGGAGCCTCCAGCTCTGCTGCCCTCGGAGGGCGCTCCGACAGCCCTCTGGCTGCACACCTGGTCCCAGGACACGCCCAGGCCGCCCCCCTTTTTGGTCCCCCCTTACCTCCACTGCCCGGCCCTCAGGGCCCTCTGCCCCTGTTGGGGGGCCTCTGGGTGCGAGGAGAGAAGAGGGCACCCGGGAGGGAAGGGGAGGGAGGAGAGGGGGAGACTGAGCCTGCAGAGGAAGAGGCAGGGGAGCGGGGAAACGCCAGAGGGTGGGGGTGGCTGGGTGGGGGTGGGGGGACGGGCGTGGGAACCAGCCTGGGGCGGGGGGGGGCGGGGGCGGGGGGGGCGGGCGCTGGGAGGCGCTGCAGGAGAAGCGGGAGGAAAGCAGACCGCACTGGGCGGGACCAGATGGCTGGCCCGGTTCGCCCGCCGCCGCCGCCGCATCTTGGTGACTCTCTCGGCCAGACGGGCTGGGCGGGAGCCTCCGGGGGACCCCGGGCTTTCGAGGAACCCCGGGATAGGCCCGGTCCCAGCGCAGGTGCGAGGCCGGGCGGGGGCCGGTTCCGGGAGGGAGCAGAGCAGGGCGAGGGCCACGAACCGGACCGGGCAGCCTCCGGGCCGCGGGCAGCCCCTGGCAGCGGGCGGCGGCCCCCACGCGCACACGCGCCGCACAGAGCTCGCGTGCCCACGCCCCGCCCCGCAGCCCCGCCGCCGGCTGCTGGGGCGCCACGCACACGCTCTCCAGCACACGCGGGCACACCGCACCCGGGGCCGGGCACCCCGAGGGAGGGCCAGCCACACGTGTGCCCGCACCTGCGCGAGCATCTCAGACCCGGGCCTCCGCAGCGGTGCCAGCTCCCCAGCCCCGCACACCGCACTCCCGCCGCCTCCGAGTCCCGGTGCCCACATCTCAGGGCGTGTCGGCGCCGCACGATGCCCGGAGGCGCCCACGCGGGGAAGAGAGGTGGCGCCCCACCCCGCGGCCGCCCTGCGGGGTGTCCGTCCGCACTCGCTGCCGCGCCCCTCCGCCCCGCACTCACTGTTGGCCCCGCGGCGTGGAGGCTGCGACCCGCTCCCCGCGCGGCCTACGGGGTGCGGTGCCGGTGCCGGCTGGGCCGCGGAGGCAGTGGCAGAGGCGGAGCGGGCGCAGCTGGGGCTGGGACCCCCTCCCGCCGCCCGAAGCCCCCCTCCTACCGCGTTTAACCCCTCCGGTGCCGCGTCTCCCTGGGGCTGAGCCCGGGCCACCCTCTCCCGGGAGACGAGAGGCAAAGGAGCCGATCGGGATGCGCTGGGTCCGGCCTGGACTGTCAGACCGGAGCCCCCGCCCCCCCCCCCGTACCGCCCTGCCCCGCTGGCCAGCCGGTGTGGCCGGCGGCCGGTCTGGACATCAGCCGCTCACCTCCCTGGACCCTGGCAGGACAGGAGGGGCCTCTGCTCCCCCTGCGGACAGCCTGGCCCCGGCTCCACCCCGAGGGCGGGATCTCCCAGCCAGGCTGGATCGCCCCCGGTGTGGGGCCACGCAGTTCTGGGGAGTCACACTGGGCACCTCCTGTATCCCCATTCCTTGGTCCTCTCCCCATGCCCATCCCAGCTTCAAACTGGGCCAGCACTCCCTCCCCCGCCGCTTGAATTGTCAGGGCCCGGCATGTCCTGGAACTTGGTTCCTCTCTGCTGTCACTCACTTTACAACCCCCACCTCTGCAAAGATCCTGCTGGGCTCTCCGCCCTCGCTGGCCCTCACTCTGCCCTCGGGGTGGTGGCTGAAGCCTGGGCGCTAAGGCAGACCCCTACCAGTAGGGGGCCGAAGGCATTCCCAAGCTCTGGAGCCTGCAGGTCCTACTGGTAGAAAAAGGGGTGCTCATTCTCACTTGGGGTGCTATTCTGAGCATTAAAGAGGTCAGTGTTGGTAAGCCTGGCACACAGCAACCTTCTGTTCAAAGAAAAGCGATTGTGCCCGCTCAGGGGCCGGAAGGCCGGGGTCCAGGACAGTCCCAAGTGCAGGCGGGGCTGCGGGACAGGCTGAGTGCTGGGCCCCAGGACTGGGAAGAGCCGGAACTGTCAGGTCTGCCTGCAGGAGACAGACCTCCCCATAAGCACCTCGCAGCTGGGGACAAGCATTCAGAGCGATGGCAGCCGCGGGCATGGCTGTGCTATTGGCGGTGACGGGGCCCAGGCCTGCCAGGTAGACTGTGCGGGGGAGCCCAGGCTACCAGCCAAATCCACATCCGGCAGGGACATGGGGGCCACTCTTCCCCCACAGGCCCTGGACTAGCCCTGACCTGAAGGCCAGGCTGGATGTGATGACAGGGGAGCCAGGTCTCCAGAAATCCCAGCCACTCGGGGATCAGAGGCATGACAACTACATCGTCAGCCCACGGGGCCCAGCAGGGGACACGGTCCCCTGACCCAGAGAGGGGCGGCTTCTAAAAACAAGTGACTAATAAAATAAAACAAACAAACACCAATAAAATAAAATAAAATAAAAACAAGTGACACTTGAAGCGGGTCTGAAGGAAGGAGAAGTTACTCAAGTAGAGAGGGGAGTGGAGTAAGAGTATGGCTCCTGGCCTCCCATCCCCTCAAACTGCAGGTGCCCCCCACTCCCTGCCCTCCAGCCTGGGGAGGTGAGCAGCCCCTGCCCGCCCAGCAGCCCCCTTCCAGGGCCAGTGTCCGATCAGCCTTCAGCCAGGCGGACGAGGCTTGAGGAGCACAGAGAACTAACAGTCCTGGGGCACAGACACTGTTTATTGAGTGGCAGACACGGGAGAGGTAGCTGGCTCCCGCACAGAAGCGGAGGCGCAGGTCATGCCAGGGTGCTGTGTGCATCTGGCAGGCAGGGCCACGCCCCGGTCGGCACAGACTCACTACAACAGACGCAGCAAGGAGCTGGCCAGGGGAGGAGGTGGCCACGGCCCCTGGGATCCCGGGCAAGAAGCAGCAGATGAACTTGGCACAGGGGCCTGGGTGGGAGGGACTGGGGTCTGAGTGCTCTGGGGACAGGTGGAGGGGTCACGTCTGTGGAGTGGAGTAGAGACTGTGGTGGTGGTTGCCTGGGTCCAGCACCTGGGAGAAGAGCAGAGGCGTGGTCCGAGTCTGGCTGCCCCCGTGCCAGCCTGGCTCCCGCCCGATGGCGCCGTACCAGCTGCCGGAGCCCAGGCTGCCTGACATGCTGCAGACGGAGAAACAGGGTCGGTTACAAGGCAGTGACCGGGGGCCACGTGCGCAGGAGTTGGGGGAGGGAGAGAGGCCGAGGACAGAGCCCTGTAACCCAGACATTCCGAGACCCTGGGCTTGAGCACTGCACACTGGAGCCAACTGCATCCTCGGGGCAAGAGGGGGAAACCAGAGGGACCCCCGCCAAGTACAGACGGGAACAAAGGCCAAGGCAGGGGCTGGGGCTGGATGCCAAGATCTGGCCCTAGGTCCCCATGGTTCCATGGAGCAGGCCAGGAGCTCAGGGGGCCTGGGGTGGGCGAGGCTCCCACCTGGTGCTCTCGCCCCGGCTGCGCTCCCAGGAGCAGCTCTCGTCCTCACAGTGCCCGGCCCGATCGAAGAAGTAGGAACGGGAGCCAAAGACCTGCCCGTTGAGGATGCGGCTGGTGCTCTGGGGGGAGGAAGCCGCCATGGATGCTCTCTCCCAGCCCCCACTGGCTCCCCACAGCCGCCCGGCCCCGGCCCAGGGCCGCCCCACCACGCTGGCCTCACCAGGTCCTGAGGAGGCCGGTGCACCCGGAAGAAGCCCACCAGCAGGGTGGTGGGCAGCAGCTCCCACACGAAGAGGATGAGGCCAAACACCAGGTAGCCTTTGTTCCCCAGGTCATTCACCAGGTCCGCCTGCGGGAGAGCCAGGGCTTAGCCGATCTGCAGCGTGCCAATGGGGCACCTGGACGGGTGGCAGCAGACACGCCCGATGCCCACCTGATCGGAGACATTGTACCAGTCATAATCGAAGGCGTCCAGCCGGCCCCGGGGGGCCAAGGCCAGGGCCGCCAGGTTGTAGCAGGCCCGGCTGGCATAGAGCAGGACCATGGCACCGCCCATCGCAGCTGCCTGGCACACGCTGGTCCCCTGAGACAGATGACAACAGGGGACCCTCAGAGAGGGGAGGCTCCAGCTCCCCCTCCGCCCGAAGAACGATGCCCAAAAGACCCCAAAGGTCACCAGGCACCAGGGCTGTGACCTTACCTTGGCCTCCAGGTAGATGCTGGTGGAGGGCGCCCGCCGGGCAACCAGGCAGAGGCAGGCGGCAAGAGAGAGCGCGCAGATGACGAACAGGGAGTCGCTCACCAGCACGCGCACCAGCAGGAGGGCCCAGGGCTGGGCCCGGCGCCGGCGGGACAGCACCGCGCACAGCACGTTCACCAGCAGGAAGAGCAGCGAGGCCCCCACGAAGGCCCCTCGGACAGCCAGCCTGCAGCCCACAGCACAGTCAGCCCCGCCCGGCCCCTGGCGCTCACCCGCCGCCCAACGTCCCCATCCCAAGACCTCGGGTCCATCACAGCCTCAGGCCATGCCAAAACCGGTGTGGCGCAGTGGACAGAGCGTCGGCCTGCGGACTGAAGGGTCCCAGGTTCGATTCCGGTCAAGGGCCTGTACCTTAGTTTCGGGCGCATCCCCAGTAGGGGGTGTGTAGGAAGCAGCTGATTGATGTTTCTCTCTCATCAATGTTTCTTTTCTTTTTTATATATTTTATTGATTTTTTACAGAGTGGAAGGGAGAGGGATAGAAAGTCAGAAACATCGATCAGCTGCCTCCTGCACGCCCCCTACTGGGGATGTGCCCGCAGCCAAGGTACATGCCCTTGACCGGAATCGAACCTGGGACCCCTCAGTCTGCAGTCCGACACTCTATCCACTGAGCCAAACCTGTTTTCTCTCATCAGTGTTTCTGACTTTCTATCCCTTTCCCTTCCTTTCTGTGAAAAATCCATAAACATATTAAAAAAGAAAAATAAAAGAACCTCAGCCATCCAGTCTGCCCCTTGTTCCTCCAGCTTTACAGACAGGGAAACTGAGGCCCACGGGGGTCAGAAGGTGACGGACAGCTGCAGTACAGTGGAAGGAGCACTCGATTGGGTGCCGAAATCTGGGCTTAAGGCCTGGCTCTGCTTCCAGCCACATCCATGACCTTGAACATGTGCCTTTATCTTCCTGGGCCTCAGTTTCTTCATCTCTCAAGCAGCCTCCCAGGTGAGTTGTAAAAAGCAAAGATGTCTGTGAAAGGCTTATTGAGTTGCAAGATGTGGTACCCCGGACAGGAGCATGGCCACCCAAGGTCAGCAGAAGTGGTTTGGTTTGGAGCTCCGGGGGCTGGCGCTCCAGCTCTCCCCCTGTCCTGGACGACGCTGGGCCGCCTCCCAACTGCTTCTATGACTGTTGCCCTCACACAGGCCACACCTCTGCCCGGCCTTCTGACCAGGCACTTCGCTTTCCCCGCTTTCTCCAACATCCCGAGTTGTCCTCACCTCAACCTGCCGTGGGGACGGGACAGACACCAGGCTGCTCCTGGCCTGGCGCTAAGCCTCCCGTGGCCTGAGCCCGCCTTAGCCTGAGGCCCCCGTGGCCTGAGGCCCCCATGGCCAGAGCCCCCTGTAGCCTGAGCCCCCCCCAATGGCCTGAGCTCCCCATGGCCTGAGCCCACTGTGGCCTGAGCCCCCCATGGCCTGAGCCCCCCTTAACCTGAGCCCCCCCATGGCCTGAGCCCCCCGTGGCCTGAGCCCTCCATGGCCTGAGTCCTCCGTGACCTGAGCCCCCCATTGCCTGAGTCCCCCGTGACCTGAGCCCCCCATTGCCTGAGCCCCCATGGCCTGAGCCCCCCGTGGCCTGATCCCCCCCATGGCCTGATCCCCCCCATGGCCTGAGCCCCCCCCCCGCCCATGGTCTGAGCCCCCCGTGGCCTGATCCCCCCCCGTGGCCTGATCCCCCCCCCCGTGGCCTGAGTCCCCGTGGCCTGAGCACTTACAAGCCTCGGCTCATCTCCGGCCGCCGTTTCGCCTTGGCTTTGAACACCACCTGGGAGCAGAGAGGCCGTTATCCCCTCGGGGCCCTGAGGCATGCCACTCCACGGCCCAGCCCCCCAGCCACCCGCTCACCTGGGCGAAGTAGAGGTTCATCAGCGTCAGCGTGAAGAACTGCAGGCAGACGGGGCAGCAGTAGAGAAGCCAAAAGGGCAGGGGCCCCAGGCGGTTGGCTCGGGGGGTGTCTCGGAAGTAGAAGGAGAAGAGGGTGGTGCGCAGGGCAGCCCAGAGCAGACAGAGTGCCAGGAACACGGTCTGGTAGCTGAGACGCTTGTGCCCGTACAGGAGCACCAGCCAGAGCTGGGCGTACACGGAGAGGAAGAGCAGGGCGTACAGGGTGGTGTAGGCCGCGGTCAGCCCCAGGGTCACGGCGGGTGGCAGCGCGGGTACCAGCCCGGCAGCGGGCACCAGGCCAGACAGGTTACTCTCCATGTCAGGGAGGGAGGCCCGAGTCCTGAGGCGGAGATGGAGGGGCTGGCAGGGGCCGGGGAAAGGCAAATAAATACGCAGGGGTGGGAGCTGCAGGGTGCAGAGACAGAGGGGGGGGGGTCTGGGAGGAGAGAAGTTGTGGGGGGCCCTGAACCAGAGGGGCACTGGCTCCCGCAGCAGCCCCTGCAGCGGGCACTCGCAGCCCTGGGCCCTGCACTCGGGGGCGGGGAAGGACAGTCTCTCCTCTCCAGGGCTGAGGGTGGGGGTGGGGAGTGTCGCCTCCGTGGGCCAGTCCCGGAGCCAGGAGCTCGGGGGTGCAGAGGCTGAAGGAGACGAGTCCTTGGCCCCCGTCGCTCCAGGCGTCCTGGCAGGAGGGGGAGAGCCGCGGATGCCTGCTGGCTCGGGGCAGCGGCTGGGCGTGAGGCGCTCAACACCCGGCTCTCCCCCTCCTCAAACTGCGAGCTCTCTCCCTTCCACTGACCCGGACGGGGTGGGGGTGGGGGCTCTGCTTTCAGGCCCGGGGAGCCCGGACGCTGGCCCCAGCCCACCCCCCTGCGTCCACTCTCCAGCCCCCGGGAGGCGGCCGGCGCCTGGCTCTCCGTCCACCTCCGGGGGAGCCAGCTCCGGCCGCTGGGACCCGGGCTCCGGCTCCCCGGCTCCGGCGGCTCCGCCCCCTCCTGCGCCTGCGCGGGCACCGTCCGCTACGCAAACTGCGCGGGGTTTCTCCGCGGCCCCCGCGGCCCCCGCGGCCCCGCGCCGCCGTTCGGGAATGGGCGCGGACTACGCCGCCGGCGGGCGCCAGGGGCTACGAGCGGCGGCGGGCGGCCGAGGAGCTGGGGCGGCACCGCGTTCGGCCGGCGCCGGGCGGGCTGCGCCCGAAGCCGCCGCTTCCCACGCTCCTCCCCCCCATTCCCAAACCGAGATTGCGCCGCCGGGCCGAGGGCGCGACGACTTCCCCTCGCCCGGTCTCCGCAGAAAACTTCCGCCCGCAGCCAAGATGGCCCTCGGGCCCCGCCCTCTGGGGCCGAGCCCGCGGAACCCCGCCGCCCCGAGGGGGCGTCTGCCCTCCGCCCTCGCTGGGCGCGGGTCCCGCTCACCTGGTCCGCCGCCTGTCAGGCGCAGAGCACCCTCCCCCCGCCCCCCGAGCCGCACGGCCACCCTCGCGGGGCCCTTATCCCTTCCACGGCGCCGAGACAGTCATCCTGCCGGGGGAGGCGCCCCGCTTATCTCGAGGCTCCCCAGATGGCGCGGGGAGGGTGCCCCGATGCGTGCCGGGCGAGGTCTCCACGGCGGGGAGGAGGGACCCCGTCACCCGGTGCAGACAGCGTCGTGACAACAGCAGCGACGAGGCGCCCGCGGCCGCACTCGGCTCAGGGCTTTGCTACGCGCTTTCACGGCAGAGCCCGGCTCTCGGTTTACGAAGTCCCCTGGCCCCTGAGGGAGGTGTCATCGCCCCCATTTTTCAGGGGCGGAAACTAAGGCCCCGAAGGGCTGGAGGACTTGTCCACAGGAGCCAGACCCCAGAGAGCCCCTCATCGGCACCCACAGCCCGCCCGGCACGAGGAAGGCGGGAGCGGAGCCTGCGGAGACCCGGAAGCGGGGAGGGGAGGTGGGCGGAGCCAGGCAGGGCGCGGGGGCGGTGCCTGCCCTGGCCACACCTCCCGGCCAGCCCTGGTGACATTTCGATAACCGATTGGGCCCGGTCGGTGACAGTTCCCGTTGCCCCGGCAACTAGAGCCGGGCTCGCTCAGGGCTAGAGGGAGCCGCAGGCTCGGGTCAGGGGCCTCGAGATCGGGCTTGGGGTGAGTCTTACGGGCCGTCTTCGCGGCCGACCAGCCGAAGCCTGGGATGGGGGCCTGGGGCTCCGCAGCACCACGGTTCCGGAAGGGGATTGAGGTTCGGGGTGGACGGGCTGAGCTTGCTGGGCCAGACTTTCAGAGGACAGACCGGGGCCTGGGAGGCAGGCAGGGCGGACCTGGGTTCTAAGGTGGAAGAGGGAACAGGGGCGCCAGTTCCCCCCCTTCCCCACGGCCTGCTACCGTCTCCCCCAGCTGTGCCATAACCACCTGCCTTCTCGCCCCTGCAGCCCAGAGCATGTTCCAGATCCCGGAGTTTGAGCCGAGTGAGCAGGAAGACTCCAGCTCTGCAGACAGGGGCCTGGGCCCCAGCCCCACAGGGGACCGGCCCCCAGGCCTCAAGCACTGGAGCACCGTCCCAGGTCTCCTGGGACAAGCTGGTCACCAGCAGGGCCAGCCGGCCAGCAGCAGCCACCATGGAGGTAGGCACCCCTCACCCAGCCACCTGCCTGTCCACTTTGCCCCACAAGCTCCCTGCACCTCCGTCTCATCCACACTCACGCGGTGGCTTTGAGTAAGTCCCTCACCTCTCTGGACCTCAGCTTTCCTCTTCCGTGAAGCAGAGCAATTAATCACCGCCATTGAGGGCTGTTGGGAGGATTAGCAGAATGTCTGGGCGCAGTAAATTACAGTGCCGGTGCTTAGGAAATGCTCAAAGAATGTGGCTGTTGGGGCAGGACCACAACAAATCAGAGTCGGCCGGGAACCCGAAAGGGGAAGTGACTTGTCTAAGGTCACACTTGTTTGCTGGCTCCTTGGGGGTGAAGCCGGGCTTAAGTCTTCAGGTCTGTTCTTTCTCACCGTGTGGCGCACACCGCCCAGGGCTATGTTTGCTGGTTGCCAGAGGCTAGTAACCGCTAAAAGCTGACAGCCCCTTGCAGCTAGTCTGAGTGTGTGTGTGTGTGGGGGGGGGAGCATAGGCCAAATGGAAGGATGGGCATTGGAGAGCAGTGACCATTTCTGTCTCCACTTCCCAGGCCTGGCACAGGCCTTGGCACCTCAGAAAAACCACAGAGATCTTTTGAAAACAAAAGCTATCCCCCGCCCCCTCCCTCACAGCCCTGGCTGCTGTAGTTCAGATGATTGGAGTGTTGTCTGGTACATTAAAAGATCATGGGAGCGGGAGGAGGAAGGGCTAGCCGGTTTGGCTCACTGGGTAGAGAATCAGCCTGCAGACTGAAGGGTCCCGGGTTCAATTCCAGCCAAGGGCACGTGTTGGGGTTGCCAGCTCAATCCCCAGTAGGGGGGCATGCAGGAGGCAATCATTCCAGGATTCTCTCTCATCATTGATGTTTCTATTTCTCTCTCGCCCTCTCCCTCTCTGAAATCAATAAAATGTATATTTTTTAAAAATAATAAAAGGTGGTGGGGTTCGATCCCCAGTCGCCTAGGGCACGTGCTGCCCCATCGATGTTTCTCACGTTGCTATTTCTCTTTCTCTTTCTCCCTCCCTTCTTCTCTCTAAAAAAGTCAATATAACAAACTTAAAAAAAAAAAAGAAAAACAGGTCCCTTGCCCGCTGAAGCCTAAATGGCCCTCTCAGCCCATGAGCACACACTGACACCCCTTAGCTCCCAGCCCTTCCCTCTTGCTGTTTTTCTGCTCACAACAGCTTTCCCCTCACACCTGGCGGCTCCTCCTGTGTGTGAAGTGTTTAATCTGTGCCCTGTGCTGTCCCAGCTGCCAGGGGCACCGCAGTGAACAGAGGAGATAAAAGTCCCTGCCCCTGTGGTCCTCACATTCTAGTCAGTGGGGGAGCCAGGCCGTAAACACACAGCTAAGTAAATGAGAGGGTATTTCCTTTCTCCAGAGCAGGAGGCCTGGGGGCCGGGGCAGTGAGCTGAGCTGAGGTGGCCAGGGTTTGAGCAAAGACTGGGTGAGGCTTGAGCCCCGTGGCTACTGTGGAGAGATCTGGAAGGGAGGGGTCGGGGAAGGCCCCGAGGCCAGTGTGACTGGAGGGGACAGAGTGAGGGGAGGGAGTTGGAGAGGCCGGAGTTGAAGGAGGGGGAGGGGAGCGGGGCAGAGCCTTGAGGGCAGTGTAAGGGCTTTGACTTTTGCGTGAGGACTGGGGAGGGCTTTGCAGAGCCAGGTGGTGGGATTCGGGCCGTGTAGGAGGTGGTGGTGAGCCTGTGGGCGGCTTGGGACAGTTACTGACGGTGGCCAGGGATTGGCAAACCAGTCACGCTCACTCCCGTCTTTGTGCAGACCCTGAGCTGAGGACGGTTTTTCTGTTTTTAAACAGTTTGAGGTTCTGCCCCTGGGGAAGGAGAGTGAGGGGAGGGGTGGAGAAGGAAGTCCAGGAAAGGCCAGGCGGGGAGGCGGGGAGGACCTGTCTGGTCTATGAATGGAGCGGCAAAGTGGCAGGGAGCTGCAGTAACCTGCACAAGCTCGGGGTGTGGCCCGGGGCTGGGGGGGCCTGGGCACGGAGGGGAGGGCTGGCACATCCTGAGAAACTGGATTTAGGGAGGAGAGCAGGAGGATGGTCTGAAGGAGCAGCAGGAGCCAGGCGGATATGGCGAGGAAGGCTGAGGGGAGAAAACAGACACCTCTCCACAGGCTTTCCTAAACTTTTAGAGAACGTATGTCACTGATTTCAGGGAGAGGGAGAGGGAGAAACATCCATGATAAGAGAATCCTGGATGGGCTGCCTCCTGCCTGCCACCTGGGGCGCCCTGATCGGGCATCAAACCGGGACCTCCTGGTTCATAGGCTGATGCTCAACCACTGGGCTACACTGGCCGGCAGTCTGCTTAAACCTTTTCAGTGTCTAAAAAGCAAGGGATTTTTTTCATTGAAGACCCCACAGTGACCTGCCGGAGCACTGCCTTCCTCTAGGTGAGCGGGGTCCCTTCATTCTTCATACGCCCTGCCTCCTGGCCCCCGCTGGGCGGTGAGTGTCCCCGGGGCGTGGACCGCGGCCACCTCGTGCGCGGGCGGGCTGGTGCCTGGTGAGCTGCGGGTGACGGACGGTGGAGAGGGAAGGAAGGACACGCAGTGGGAGAAAAAGCTCTGGGCACCGGGGCCAGACTGCAGGGCTGAAACGTGTCTTTACCCTTTCTTAGCAGGGGGAGCTGGGGCAGGTCAGTTCACTTACTCTGCCTCAGTTTCCTTACCTGCTCAGCGGGAATAGGGCCAGTCGCACCTCACTGGGTTGTCATGAGGAAGTGATGAGTTAATACAGGAAAAGTGGTTTTGAAACTGCGTGGCACAGAGGAGTGTATGCTGTTCTTACTATTTTAAAAAATATATTTCATTGATTTTTTTACAGAGAGGAAAGGATAGAAAGAAAGTCAGAAACATCGATGAGAGAGAAACATCGATCAGCTGCCTCCTGCACACCCACTACTGGGGATGTGCCGCCAACCAAGTTACATGCCCTTGATTGGAATTGAACCTGGGACCCCTCAGTCCACAGGCCGACGCTCCATCCACTGAGCCACACCGGCCTCAGTGTTCTTACTATTACTGTGATCATTACTATCGCTGCTCTGAGCAGGCTCTGAGCGGACCGGGGGTTGCCATTCATTAAGCAGACAGGAAGACATGAATAACCAATACCCGCCTGGTGGCAAACAAGTGAAGTATTGGTTGGAAGCAGAATGCAAGGGCGTCAAAGCCATTCCGAAGAGGAACTTTACCTCATGAGCGATGGGGAGCCACTGAGGTGTCAGACAGAGGACAGGCGTGGCTGGGTATAGAGCAGGGGTCGGCAAACCAGTCACAGGCGAAATCCCTCTTTTGGGGCAGACCATGAGCTAAGAATGGCTTTTTTATTTTTAAATAGCTGACAACAGGCCCAAGAACATTCCATAGCATGAAAATGGTATGGAGTTCGTTTCCGTGTCCCCACGACACCTGAGTGGAACCCAGCAGTGCAGTCCTTCAGCCTGCTCTTTCCCGCCGGCACAAAGCTGAGTAGTTGGGACAGACTCTGACGTTAGAGACATTTGCCAGCCCTGCTTCTTGATTTCGTCAGCTCCGGGCGAGATGGGGGTATATGTTCTTTGCAGGCCAGTAAAAGGCTTTCGTCCCCAAATGGCTTTAGGGGACACAGGGCATCCGGGCCTGAGCCTGCAGGTGCTGGAAGCTACACGGGCTGCGTGCTGCTGGGACAGGCGGGGGGACAGCGCCTGCAGACTGGGCCCTGCTGGGGGCAAAGCTTCCCTGTGTCACACGGCCTGCAGCTCCTGCTTCATTAAGTCTGCAAGGGTGCTCGCCAAAGCCTGACGAGGGGTGTGGTCAGTCCCCCCCCCCCCACTTACCTGGAAGCCCAGCGGGTCAAGAACTTCTAGATGAGCAGGGTCCCTTTATTCTTCATACTCCCTGCCTGCTGGCCCCCCCGGACTGTAAGTGGGGGGTACCTCCAGCCATAGGCTCCTCCCACCGCCCCACTCCAGCCCCAGGCTTACTCTGGGAGGGCGGTATGAGCGGGCAGGTCTAGGCACCCACCCATGCTGCCGCCCAGAGGAGCCACGCCCCCTCCCTCTTCCCTTCCCAAGTGGGGTCCCCTCTGCCCTGCCCAGCAGTGTGCAGGGGTGACTGCTGATTGAGGCGGGGATGGTTCAGATGACAGTGTCCCGTCCCCACGGGGTTCACAAAAATCCCTAGGTTTTTCCAGTCAATAGGAGGCACTTAAAATTCCAGTTGCCACAAATGTGTGTCATTTTGACAGCGGCTAGTTTGGCACTGCTACACCCACTGCTTTGGTGGAAACCCTCCCCCCCAGGTGGCCTCCAGCTAACGCTGACAGAAGCAGCAAGCCCAGGCTGCATTCTCCAACCGGGGTCCCCAAGGGGGCGCCTGAGGCATGAGAATGAGGGGCACAGGCCCTGGAGGCTACTCAGGTTTAGATTTCTGCTCTGCTATCTGCCGGCTAAGGACCTACCCTGCCACCTTGGGCAAATTACTCCCTGTGCCTCAGTTTCTCCACTGCCAAATGGGAACAGTAACTTCCCGGCGAAGGTGTGAGAAGGCCGGCATGAATGAATGGGAGTGAAGCCCTTCCAAGTGTGTCCTGCTGGTTCTTGAGGAGGAGGCCAGACTGTCCGTCTGCGGGCCAGTCCCCTTCCTTCTCTCCGCCTGCCTGTCACCTGTGGTGCTAGTAAAGGGGAACAATGGCTGATGTTTCCAGGCATTTTCCTGGCCACTGTGTGACTTCAGACCAGTTCCTCACCTCTGGTGCCTGCCTCATCCGTAAAACAGGGACAACTGGCACCCCTCACCGGGAAGGTGGGAGGCTTCAGGCTGAGAGAGCAGGAAATATGGTTGAGGTGGAACCTACCCCTGCCTCCCTGCCCCTCCCCCAGAACTGGAATGTGACCTGCAGATGGGCCTGACCCTGCCAGGGGGCTTCCCATTCCGGGCCCTTCCGGTCCCTATGCCCACCCCACTCCTGATGTAGCTGTCAGTTCCCCACTGCCCCCTCCATCCTCAAAGGCTTTGTGGGGGGTCTCTACCTGACCTTGGGGCCCGGGTTTGAGTGAAGCTCTGAATAGCCAGACGCTCTGACCACACCACCTTGGCCTAAGCCTTTCTGGGTCCAGCCCTCTGTTCCCTTCTTGGGCTCCTCAGCCACGTTCCTGGAGCGGGGACCCCTGGAGGCCCCGCAGCCCCTGAGCTGGCCGGCAGGGCTCTGCAGGGCCTCCGACAGGGAGGAGACACTGCTCCCCTGGCTTCAGACCTGACCCAAATCTTGCTTCCTCAAGATGGCTTCCCTGGCAGGGCCCTGCCATGCGTGCCGTGCAGGCTCTGGGGCCTTTCCAGCCCCGCCCTCCACTCTGTCACTTAGGCCTAGGTGTTTGCTCCCGGGAGTAGTTCTGGGTCCCTGTTGATCTGGATGTGGGGGCGGGTTGGCAGAAGTGGGGGGATGGCACACAGTACACAACTCAGTAGAATGGCCCGTCATGCACTTTCAGTTCACAAGGCACGCCATGCTCTCGTGTGTGGCCTTTCCACAGTCACTGGCAGTAAGGGCGGAGCTCATCCCCACCTGGAGGTGAAGACAGGTTCAGAGAGTGAAGGCTGGGTGGATAAGGAAAGAGGTGAAGCTCAAAGAGTAATCATTGGACTTTGGATTCCAACAAACCTCTAGGCACTTCCGGCCTCAGAGCTTCACCCTGCGCTCGCCTTAACTTGTTAGTTTGTCTTCCATCTGTGGACACAGGCTGAGTTGGCACTCACTCCCCACATGGTTAAGGGGGTAATGGGTAATGGCCAGGGCCTAGCACATAAGTGCTCCATAAATATTACCCCAAAGTTAACACACTGTCAGGACATCTCCAACGCAGGTGCTGCGGGAGGTACAAACATGGCGCCACTCCTGTTCTCCAGGGGCTCCTGCAGGCTGTGGGCCACAGAATTGAAACCAGGAGCACCAGCAGGCGCTTGCAGAGCTGGAGCTCTGCCCTGCGGGCCGGGCCAGGAACCTCCCCACCCAGGGGACTGGTCTGCTCTGCTGCAGGATGGAGATGATTAGAGAGCTAACAACCCACAGACCTTGCACTAATAACTACAACTTACTATTTATTATGCCCTTACTTTGTGCCAAGCACAAAACACTGAGGCCGTACCCACTATTGGGGCTCAGTTTACGATTTGCGGGATTAACGAGAAGTTAATTAAAATCTTCACAAAAGCTCCAGGAGCTCTCCTCGATTTCCATGCGGGAGCTGGAGCTCCGAAAGGCACGAGCTGATGGGCACACAAGTCCACCAGCGGCCTCGGGAGGGGCTGCGACTCACGCCATCCCGCACTGTCCACCCTCTCTGCAGGCGCTGAAGCTGTGGAGCCGCGGAGTCGCCACAGCTCGTACCCCACGGAGACCGAGGAAGAAGACGACACCGAGGAGGGGGAGCCCAGCCCCTTCCGCGGCCGCTCGCGTTCAGCGCCCCCAAACCTCTGGGAAGCACAGCGCTACGGCCGTGAGCTCCGCAGGATGAGCGACGAGTTCCAGGGCTCCTTTAAGGTGAGCGCCGCGCGACGAAGGGGAGGACCAGTACCGGTGCATGCCGGGACCTGCACTTCCGGGCCTCCTCCCCTCGGGATCCCGGGGCATAACGGGACCTGGAGTCTCGAGACTTTTGGAGTCCCAGAGCATGCCGGGATATGTAGTCCAGACCCCGCCCCAGAAGGCCGAGATCTGGGGCCCCAAGTCCGTGAAACGCAAAGCCGGTGGGCATCTGTGTTCCCAGCCGACCCCTTCCGGGTGTCCGGGTTTTTTGCCTTCAACTTTGGACTTTTTAAAATATATATATATTTTTTATTGACTTTTTACAGAGCAGAAGGGAGAGGGATAGAAAGAAATATCGATGAGAGAGAAACATCGATCAGCCGCCTCTTGCACGCCCCCTACTGGGGATGTGCCCGCAGCCAAGGTACATGCCCTCAACCGGAATCGAACTCGGAACCCTTCAGTCCGCAGTCCGACGCTCTATCCACTGAGCAAAACCGGTCTTGGCTGGACTTTCTTTTTTTTTTTAAGTAAAGCACGCAAGAATGTACTGATCACAGCAAAAAATAGGAGAGTAAGACAGGGAAGGGCACAGAAGCAACAGGAGTGTAGGCTGGGCTGCTTTAGCTCACTGGGGAGTCAGAGAAAAGGGGGCCTTGGAGACAGGTTCAGGGGGTTAGCCCGGGACTGCCGCTGCCCATTGCTCCCCTGGTTGCCAGTCCCATGGGGGTCCCTAAGAGTTTAGAGATACGTGCCTGTGGGGGAATGGCACCGGCGTGCTCCCGGAGGGAGAGCACCCCTCGGACCCCTTCTTTAACTCTTGGACGGCGGTCCCACATTCCGGCTCTGGCGCTAACACACAGGGTCAGGGTCCCACGGTCCTCCCTCCCCGCCCCCAACCCGGAGCGTCTGGATCTACCCGCCCGGCCCTAAGGGCCCAAACCAGTGACCTCGGAGCCGGTTAGGAAAGCGGTCAGGAGACCCCCTCGGTACGGGGCATGCTGGGAGCCGTGGTCTTCATCTCAGAGATGGGATTCCGGAATGGCGGACCCCGCTAACTCATATAACCCTTCCCTCTTCCACCCGAAGGGACTCCCGCGCCCGAAGAGCGCAGGCACAGCGATGCAGATGCGGCAGAACTCCAGCTGGACGCGCTTTTTCCAGTCCTTGTGGGGTCGGACCTCGGGGAGAGGAGGCTCCGTCCCCTCCCAATGACCTCCTTTCCCAACCGGAAGCTCCCCTACGCGCCGCCGGCAGCCATCTTGGATGTGGGCGGAAGTCGTCTCTGCGGGCCTCCGCAGAGCATCCGGTCTCTCCGCGTCGGAAGGAGGAGTCCTGACCCAGAGCCGGCTCCCTTCCGGTGTGCGGGGACTGCCGAGGCTTCCATCGCAGCGGAAGTTTGGAAGTTTTTCCGCCCTTAGCCGCTGGAAGTGGGTTGCCCCGGGCGCCCAAGCCAAGTTGCTGGCCGGAGTCACCGGAACCCTTTCCTCGCGGTGACCCCGCGGCGCCGCTCGCACGGAACGCACTAATAAAGCCCCCTCTCTGCCGCCGCGCGTCCTCTCGTCGCTGGGGGCTTCGCGGCAGCGCCGGAGGACGCCGCCGTTTTATGCAGAAGGGAAACTCGGGCTTTCTGAGTGACAGCTGTGGGGGGCGGGCCCGAGGCGGCGAGCTGGGCCTCCTGGCCAGCTGAGCCCCAGGGACTTGCAGGCCCTTATCTCTAATCTGGTAATTGGGAGCTGCGGGCCGGCCGGGCGGCCGCCGGCATTCCGTGCTCTGCAAACCGTGCCGCCGTCCCCGGGGAGGGTCACTTGTTCCTATTTGGGTCAGTCCTTTAGAGCAGCTACTGTGTGGCCGGCCCGCGGCCAGCGCTGCTAGGGGAGCTGGCTGGGCGCGCGGGGCGGGGGAGGGGGTGGCGGGAGGCTGGCCAAGAGCTGTGAATAGAGCGATAAATAGGGAACCTGAGAAGCTCCGGGACCCGGGAGCTCGATTTCAGAAAGATTTATTGGCGCCCCCTATAGATGAGCCAGTGATTGGCGCTGGGTACACAGAGATGAATTAAGACAGCCGGTGAGTTAGAGCTGGGACTTGAAGAGCTGGGGGTGCAGTCATTCCGGGGAGAGGAAAGAATGGATCCATGGGAGGATGGGGGAGCAGCAGAGGCCAGGCTTCTGAGGGGCTCGTATGCCATACCCAGGAGATTGGAGGTTAGCCTGGTCTCTGAGGACCAGGGGACTGGCGTGTAGTGTTTCTGTAAGGAGGCGAGCCGAGAAGGTTGGCATTGGCAGCTGCGGGCCTGGACACACAGTGCGGTGGGCAGATTTGGGGAAAGGACCAGGATTGGCTGCAGAGGCAAGGCCCAGAGTAGAGGTCCCCTGCCCGGGGGAGAGACCCCACTCGGGAAGTCCAGTTTCTCCAGCCTCCCCACCCCGTCTGTTTGCCCGAGGCTGCAGCAAAAACAAAGGGAAAACACCGGGTTGGCGGGAGATAAGCCCAGATAAGAGTGCCTTTCTCCGGAGGAGAAGCCGGCAGTCTGGGAAGCTCGGCCCGGAAGCTGGGAAAGGCCTTGAAGGACTGCCAGCCTGCCCCTGCCACAGCCCAGCCGCGCCGCGGTCTCCGCCACTCCTCGCTGTCCGGAGGCAGGACAGGAGGCACGGAGCAGGTCCTCCAGGCCGCGCTGCAGACCGCCTGCCGCGGGCGGGGGCTTCAGACCTGCCCTGCCTCCAGGTCAGGACATCTCGAGTTGGCCTGGCGCGCGTGACTCCTGTCTGGGCTTCGGTCTCCTCACCTGGAAAACAGGCAGAACATCTCCCTCACGGGATGAGGGGCGCTGGGTCTCCCTGCCCGTGTCTGTGACCGCTAGCTTCCCTTCTCCCACGGGTCACTGCCAGGCCCACCCACTTCCCACCTACCGCTGCCCAGCCCAGCTCCACCCCTAGTCCATCTCCCGACAGTCAGCTACCTGCATGGAGCCCAGAGCAGCCTCGGCGGACCCCCGAGGTCACATTAGGCAAAAGGAGGGGGGCAGGGAAGGCTTCCTGCAGCCAAGGCCTGAGCCTCCGGTCAGAGAGGACAGGAGGGAGAAGAGCGCGGTCCCGGGGCAGAGGGCACAGGGCCTCTGGTATCAGGTGAGCGGGAAGATCGGCAGGCCCCGGACAAGCAGGTATCAAGGTTCAAACCCAGCCTGGCAGGTGTGGCTCAGTCAGGGGCTGAGCACCAACCTCTGACCCAGGAGATCGTGGTAAGGTGCCCGGTCGGGGCACAGGCCCGGGCTGTGGGCTCCATCCCCAGTGCGGGGCGTGCAGGAGGCAGCCGATCCGCGATTCTCTCTCATCATGGATGTTTTTCTCTCCCTTCCTCTTTTTGAAATCATTAAGAACATTAATTTAAAAAAAAGAAAGAAAAAGGTTCAAACCCAGCAACCCATCCCTGGGGGCCTGACCTCAACCCCAGAAGAAGGGGCAGAGAGGGCCTGCGACCCAGGGTCCTCTCTAGCGCTGCTCCCCCCAAACCACACTGCACACAGGGTCCCTGAAATCCACTTTTATTCACGTAAAAAAAAAGTCCCCAGAGAACAGATAAGGAATGTGACCCCTACTGCCCGGAGTTCTGTCTCCACGGGGTGTTCCCGGGGCGGGGGAGAGGGGAGGGGGAGACAGCTCCCACTCTGGAGGATCGGGGTCACGGGGGCCAGGGCCCCGCTCAAGCTCTCTGGCCCAGTGACCCAGCACCTTCCCTAGGCCTGAGGACAGGAAGGAGGGGCTGGGGACTGACGGGGCCCTGAGAGGGTGAAGGAAGGAAGTTAGTGCAGGGTGCTCGCCTCAGTTTAAAAAAATAAAATTTCTAAAGATAAAAAGTTAAAAGAAAAGAAGAGCATTAGTGTCTTGGCTTCCGGCCGCCTCCCAGCGCCCACCCGGCCCGGCGGCCACCTCTCGCTCAGCCCGCTCAGAGCTTCGTGTTCTCCTCCTGGCTCTCGGAGTCGGCGCCCGACAGGTGCCCGCTGCTCCCAGGCGCGTGCCCGTTGCTGGCACAGGCCACCAGGTGTCCGTCCCCCAGCCCCGCCGGCGTCTCGCCCAGCAGACACCGGCGGATCTCCTGGGGCAGCTTGGCCCGGTGCTCCTGGCATTCCTGGGCCAGCTGGGCCAGCAGCTGTGGGGGGCGGAGGAGGGTCACAGGACAGGCCACCCGCACCCCGCCTGCCGCCCCAGGGCCCACCTCGCCCACCTGAGCACCTACCTTGGGCTCCTCTTCCAGCAGCTGCTGCAGGACCTGCTGCTGCCCAGCCACCAGGCGCTCGTGCCGCTGCTTCTGGGCCTCCTCCAGCTGTCATGGGGGACAGAGCTCAGCCACGGGTCCCCGGGGAGGGGCCAGGCTCCTTGCGTGGCTAGGGTTCTGATACTGTCCTTGTGGCCAATGCTGCAGGCCCAGCCTCCAGAGCCAAGGGGCTCGGTTAGAGACAGTGGCTTTGATGGTGTGGGCTGTGGGGGGCTGGTGGGGGCTGTGGGGGACTGATGGGGACTGGAGGGGGCTGTGGGATCTGTGGGGGGCTGTAGGGGGTTGAGGAGAGTTGAAGGGGGCTGTGGGGGATGGAAGGGGCAATGGGGGGCTGGAAGGGGTTGTGGGGGGCTGGAGGGGCTGGAGGGGGCTGTAAGGGACTATGGGGGGCTGTAAGGGACTATGGGGGGGGCTGACGGGCTGGAGGGCGGCTGGAGGGGGCTGGCTGGGGCTGTGGGAGTTGGAGGGGGCTGTGGGGGGCTGGAAAGGGTTGTGGGGGCTGTAGGGGGCTAGAAGGGGTTGTGGGGGGGCTAAAGGGGGTTGTGGGTCACAGGGAAAGGCTTTGGAAACCCCTCTAGGGCGCCAGGCCTGCACGGAGGAGCTGGGTCTCTGACACCTGAAGGAAGAGGGGGCACCTGAGCCTCACTCACCCGGCGGATGGAGTTGACAGACTCAGTGATGTGGCGCCGGTTAATCTCTGTCAGTTCCCTGCACAGGAGCAAGGCAGAGTGGGTTCGCTGCTGGCACCCCGCCCTGCCTGCCCATCACCCAAACGGCTCCCGGCCCCGAGGCTCTTACGCCTCCTTCTTATGTTTCTCCCTCGTCTTGGCTTCCGAGATACTGTTGTGGCGTTTCCTGTCCAGGATCTTCTGCAGTTCCTTCTTCTCCCTGGAGGAGCCGGTAGGGGAAGAGGAAGGGTCAGGGCACCAGGGAGCCCCCTCCCCGTCGTCCCCCCCATACACGATCCTGTGCCTTTACCTGTCATTCATCTCCTTCAGCCTCTTGACCTGAGTGGTGTGAGCGTCCAGGACGATCTCCCTGAGCCGCTGCAGAGCCTGTGGGCACAGGGGACGGGTAGGAGCGACAGGCCAGGGACAAGTCCGTCCAAGATGCAGGCGCTCCCTAACCCCGCCCCCCTCACCTGTCTCAGGTGCTCCATCCTCCGCTCGGCCTCGGTGTCCGCCTGGGCCTCCCGCAGCTCCAGCAGACTCTGCACCTGTCTCTTCTGGAACTCCTGGAAACGCCTCGCCTCCTCCTCCTCCTTCTTGTCCTCCCCCACTCTGTGTGAAGAAGCCCCAGTGATGCTCAGGGCATGGAGGGAACTTGGGCTAGAAGGGCGGAGGGGGCGGGCCCTCCCCAGCTGGCAATGATAGACACCGGCCCTGGGGCGGGGCTTATCCTATCCAATAAGAGTAATATGCAAATTGCACGCCTTCACTCCACCCACAAGTCATACCCACAAGTCACGCCCACAAGCCAATCAGGAGCAAATAAACTCCAACCAAGATGGCTGCAGCCACTGAGAGAATGGGCCAGCTGGGGCCTCCTGAAGGAAGGAAGCAGCCCCACCCCTCTTGGGCTGGGGCAGGTGGGGCGATCCCCTGGGTTCCCAAGGGGGGGGGTCTTCCAAGAGACTCCCCACCACCACCTTGGGGTGGGCTTGGGCCGGGGCTGGGACAGAGCCAACCAGCAATCAGCTGTATCGCAGGGCAACAGCTGGCTAGGGTCCCCTAGCTGAGGTCCCCTGTCCAAGGACAAAAGTCTCCACCAGAGGCTTTTGGCCTTGGACAGGCTGGGGGTGAGCTGTCATTAGGACATCCCCTGAGGGCTCCCAGTATGTGAGAGGGGGCAGGTTGGGCTGAGGGACCTCCCACCCCAAGTGCACGAATTTCATGCACTGGGTCCCTAGTTATGCCAATAAGGCCAGTTCATTTCACTGAAATGATGGGAGCCTGTCTGGGCAACAGTTTCTCAAAACCCACGCTCCTCTGGTTGTCTTGCGATGAGGCATTGCTCCCAGGCAGGCAGCGGGTGGGCCTGAGCCTCCAGTCAGAGAGGACAGAAGGGAGAAAGTGGGGTTCAGGGGCAGAAAAGCCTGGGGGGCCACAGGGCCTCTGGTACCAGGTTAGTAGGAAGACCTTCTTGGGGGTCCACGAGAACCCCGTGGTCACCTGCCACCCTCCGTGCCCACCTAGCGCAGGAGAAGCTCGCACCCCCCCACATTCACATCTACGCACACAGCCCGGCCGCACACAGGCAGACAGGACGCGCCCGGCCGGGGCCAGCACCTGCTCTCGGCCCGGGCCTGGGCCAGGCCGTCCAGCAGGCGGCGAGTGAGTGCAAACGCCTTCCGCTGGTGCTTCTTGTGCAGCTCCCGCAGGTCGCGCTCCTGCCGGCTCCGCAGCTTCACCAGAGCCTTGTGGCCCCGGAGCTCGTCCAGCGGGGCCACGGCCACCTCTGCGCGCACAGAGCAAAGGCGGCTGAGCGGGGGCCGGCCGACCCCGTAGGGGCACCCGCTCCCCCGGAACAGGCCCCCTTCCTGGGGTAGCCCCACCCCAACTAGTCAGGGCCCTACCTGACAGGATGCTGGCGATGAGGTCATCCCGCTGACCTGGGGGCAGAGGCGGGCTGTGAGAAACCGGGGGACAGTGGGGCCACACCCCGCAGGTCGCCGCAGGCCCCCAGGCCAGGCCACCCCTTACCTGGGCTGCTAAGAGAAGGGCTGGTGGGGGAGGTGGTGGGGCCTGGGGGCCGGCGGGGAGAGGCATCCAGGGGGTTGGGGGTGGGGTTCGGGGTCAGCTGGGATCCCTGCTGCTGAGATTGCGCCTCCTGGCTTGTCTCCGGGCCCGCCTGTGCCTGTGGGGGAGGAAGCAGGGTGCTCTTTCCAGAACGCTGTCCTCTCAGGCCCCTCTGCCTGCCACAGCTCCGGGGGCTGCCCCAGGCGCCTGGTCTGCCCCCCACTCTGCCCGGCTGGCCCTGGCTCCTCATCTGTGACAGGGGCTGTAAGACAACTACATGAGCCCTCGCTGGTGTGGCTCAGTGGATAGAGCGTCGGCCTGTGGACTGAGGGGTCCCGGGTTCAATTCTGGCCAAGGGCACATGCTGGATTGCGGGCTCGATCCCCAGTGGGGGGCGTGCAGGAGGTGGCTGATCGATGATTCTCTCTCATCACTGATGCTTCTCTCTCTCTCTCTCCCTCTCCCTCTCCCTTCCTCTCGGAAATGAAAAAAATAAAATAAAATAAAATAATAGCTGAAACCGGTTTGCTCAGTGGATAGAGCGTTGGCCTGCGGACTGAAAGATCCCAGGTTCGATTCCGGTCGAGGGCATGTACCGTGGCTGGGGACACATCCCCAGTGGGGGTGTGCAGGAGGCAGCTGATCGATGTTTCTGACTTTCGATCCCTCTCCCTTCCTCTCTGTAAAAAACCAATAAAATATATCGTTTAAAAAGTAAAAATAAAGTAAAAAGACTACATGAGAAACAAGAGGTCCAAACCCCTTTCCACACGGGGTGGGGGGAGATCGTGTGAAATGGTGTCTCCAAGATGCTGGGCATCGCTGGGGAACTCCCATTGTTCTGGAAAGCCTTGGCCCGGCCCCAAGTCTGCTCCTGTCTCCACCCTGGCCCGCAGCTGCTCGTCCTCCTCGTTACTTAGCTCCTGATTAAATCAGCGAAGGAAGTGAGTGCAGAGTGGGCACCGGCCTCTGCCTCTCGGCTAACAGCTCCGAGCGGCGGCCTCTCCCTGCCGCAGGCCCCCGGGGACTGGGTTTGGATGTGCGGGCGGGCGAGCCTCTGCTCCTGACCCCTCCCCACAGAAGCCACCGACATCTCAGGGAGCACAGGAGCCGCACAGGAGCCGTGTGAAAAGCGCCCTCGGCTTCCAACCGGCCCAGTGGAGCCGCAGAGCCCGCACCCGGGCTCCGGCCTTGCCAACAGCTGCGGGGGGGTCTAGCCTGGGGCACCCCGAAGGGTGCTTTCCGCCTCCTTGAAATGCGGAGCGCCCCGGGGCCGCTGAGCCGCCTGAGCAGCCGCACAGCGTGCAGCACGGTGGCCAGGCCAGGCCGAGGTGAAGGCCCAGGCCAGGCCTTTGTGGCTCGGAGCCTCAGTGTCTCCATCTCTTCCCGGGGGACCGCAGGCTGGGGGGGGGGGGGGTATGTGAGCCAAGTCGGTGACAGCGCTGACACCTGGCCGAGCAGAGAGCTTTGTTTCCGGGTCCGGGTGAGAGAAGGACCCAGAGGGGGAGCAGGCCTTCGGGCAGAGGGTAGATGACATGTGTTTGCTGGGGAGCCAGAGGAGTCCTGCCCACTCCGGGGACCAGGAGCCAGACCGCCAGCCGGGATGGGCACCCTCGGAACGGGCTGGTGCAGGCGGAGGAGCAGAAGGCGGCAGGTGCTTCTCCGCCAGGGCCAGCGGGGTTCAGCCCTCCCCCAGCCCGCACCCCAGGGGCCCCGTCTGCCCTGGCTCACCTCCCTCTCTCCGATGAGGGCGGCCAGCTGCTTGGCCCTCTGGTCCATCAGGCTGACGTGCTTGATGGGGTTGATCAGCGCCTCTGCGTAATCTGGGTGGGGGGTGGGGAGAGGGCAAGGACCTTGGGGTGCGAAACCCAGGGCCACAGCCTCCCCCCAGCTCTGCTCTCCTGAAGGGACTGCAGAACCCACCCTCAGTGGGGCCCCTCAGCCAGGCCACTCCCAGACCCAGGGGGCGCCCCTGTCCCCTGGCCGTGCGGCCTCCCCGGCTCACCCTGGTGGTCGTCGGGGATGTAGTCAGAGGCCTCCGTGTAGATGAGCAGGGCGGGCAGGCACAGCGGCTGGTTGGCCTCGTTCCGCAGGCAGATGTAGTGGTACCCTGGGGGTGGGGCAAGGTGAATGTGCCCGCTCGGTCCCCGCACGCACTGCCCGGGGCTGCCCAGAGCCGTGGCCTCACCTGAGCGGATGGCAGCGACGGGCAGGATCCGGTGCCCCACGAACTTGCCGCCCTCCTCAAAGGCCGCGATGCGCAGCGAGGCCAGCGTGGGCAGCACCACCTGCGGGCACAGGCGGGCGCTGAGTCACAGAGCTGAGCCCTGGCCGCGGAGCCACAGCTGGCACAGCCACCAAGGCCCGAGCTCAAGGGGACCCCTGGACAAGCTGACCCAATGGGTGACATCCGTCACTACCACCGGGCCGATGGCAGACCCACCCTCGGTGGCGCACGGCCAATTGGACAGCCGGCAGCCCCTGAGCCAAAGCGGGGCCGGCCCCCCCCAGCACCACTCCGGGGACAGATCAGGCCTGGTGATCGCCGGCTTAGAGACCGGAGCGTGAGCCGGACTCCGGCACAGAGGCCACCCCCAGCCCAGCTGGGCTCAGAGCTCCAGTCCGGGGGGGAGGGGTGGGGGCACGGAGCCGGGGTGAACTTGTGCCTGATCTCAGGCTCCTGTCTGGGCGGTGGGCCAGGCCGTGCCCACTCCCTTTGCAAGGCCATGGCACCCCCCACCGCCTCGCCTTCCCTCCCCCCTCTCTCACCCTGCAGAGGGCAGAGCCTGACCCCGGGACAAGCAGGACGTGGGGAGAGGTCCGGAGGTGCCAGGCCCAGCCTTGAGGTGGCTCGGCACCCCCACTCTCCGCCCCTGACTGCCACCGGGCACCTGGTTCCTGTGCCCCCACCCCCCGGAGCTCACCTTGGGGAAGTCGAAGGGCTCCTCGTCCCACACGGGGTTGAAGGAGTTGCCCTGAGAGGTCCGCGTGCGGTACTTGCGCCGTGTGTCCACGGGGAGGCCGAACATGTCCACCTCCACGTAGATGCTCACCTTCCGGTCCGACAGGAACTGCCCCGAGATCACCTGGCGGAGGGGAGGGTGAGGCGGCCGCAGGGTCCCGCCCCCGCACGCCCCGGCCCGCGCCCGCCGGCCTTCACCTTGACCCGCAGGGCATTGGCCACAATGCCGTCCACGATGACCTCGGTGAAGGGGTCGAAAGACTTGTCCGGCCGCCGCATGAACTCGGGCTTGAGCAGGTAGCCGCTGCGCCCGTTGTACTCGAACACGCCTGCGTTCAGCTGCATCGCCACGTCTGGGGGGCACGGCGGGGGAGGGTCAGGAGGACAGGGCCGTGCAGAGGGGGGCCAGGGGTCACTAGGGTCAGAACTCCCTGGGTCGAGGGCCCACCGTTCAGAGGCTGGACAGGAAGAAGGGCCCAGGGTCGGCAAGGTCGGGAGTGGGGGTTCGCCAAGGTCTCGGTTTGGTCTGGGGACCCGGGTACGTCAGAGGCCCCCTCAGACAGGAGCAGCCGGCCGGCGTGGCTCGGGGGGGGGGGGGGCCGGCTGACCCAGGAGCGAGGAGGTCACGGTTCAATCCCGTCGGGCACACGCCCAGGGGGCGGGCTCCATCCCCTGTGGGTATCTGGGAGGCAGCCGATCCATGATTGCTCGCCCAGGCTCCCTGCCCAGGTCAGACGGCCCTTCCTCCCCTGGCCCCACCCGTCTGCACCCTGCCTCGGCCCTCCCCGGCCCATGTCTCAAGCATAATCCCTCTCATTATTGATGTTTCTCTCTCTCTCTCTCTCTGAAATCAATAAAGACCTGTTTACAACAAATCAGCAGGGTCATGGGGCAGACGTGGGTGAGGACGGGGCCAGAGGTCAGGGTCGAGGGGGGCCAGGGCTCACCCAGGGTCTGGAAGTTGAGCGCCACGAGCTGGCAGCCCACGTTCCAGAAGAGCTGGGGCATGTAGTTGGACGAGTCCACACGGGTGCCCTTGGGGTAGATGCGGCTGAGCTGCTGCTTGTTGTATCTGAGGTTGGCAGTCAGGGGCCACGCGAGCACTCCCCGCTCCGGCCTGAAGCCTCAGCTCCTGTGAACCACCTCCCGGCCCAGGCTTAGGGCCCCCCCGCCCCGGGGGTCCCCACTTCTTGGCCTAGCCCCTGTGCCTTCTCGCAGACCCCTCCGAAGCCCAGATGGGGGTGCTGGGGCATCAGAACCCTGTGCGGGCGGCAGAAGTGGGGTCAGGACCCCTGAGCCAGCCTCGGAGCACCCGCAGCCGGGCCCAGCGCCCGGTGCCACGGAAGGATACTCCACGAACTCCATGGGGCTCTTGGTCAGCTGCTCCATGGCCTTGGTCTCCACGAAGGACGACATCTCGAAGCACTTGTTCCTCTCTGGGGGTGGCAGCTGGGAGTCAGGCCTCGCCGGGCCACGCCGGCTCCCACACTCACGGTCTCCCGCCCCCACTTACTTCGAGCAGCCTCGAAGGACTTGAACTTGACGGGCTCGATGTAGTTGACGAGTGTCGACATTTCCTCAGTAGCATTGACCTCGCTGCTCGCAGTGCCCTGTGGCCCCCAAGCTCAGGGTCAGCAGTGTCGTGTCCCCCAGCCGTCACTGCGTTCCCTCACCTGCTCTGTGCCGCGGAGGAGGCCCCGGCCCCCTTCTTCCCGCCCGGCCCCCTTCTTCCCGCCCGGCCCCCTTCTTCCCGCCCGGCCCCCTTCTTCCCGCCCCGGCCCCCTTCTTCCCGCCCCGGCCCCCTTCTTCCCGCCGGGCCCCCTTCTTCCCGCCCGGCCCCCTTCCCGCCCCGGCCCCCTTCCCGCCCCGGCCCCCTTCTTCCCGCCCCGGCCCCCTTCCCGCCCCCGGAGCCTCCGCGGGGGCTGCAGCCCCGTGTGGCCCGCCGGCCCTGGGTCCCACCCTCCTGATCTGCTTCCTGCTCCCCTATTCCGGAAGCTGGAATTTCTCACTCAGTTACAGGGGTTCAATGAGCCACACGCAGTCAGGTCCCCAATTTTCCACCCCCAGCCATTACTCCAGCCACCGCCTTTCCATCTCCTCCCAGCAAGACTCAAACACCCCCCTGCTGCTGAGCTCAGCACCGTCCACCCTTCCCCACTCCGGGTCCCCCCAAATCCGTCCTCCCGATTGCCTGTTCTGTCACCTCCACGCTTCAGAACTCACCCCTCTCCTGGTCTGTGGGCCCCTCCTGACCTCTCGCCCTGCCACAGCTGCTCCCTCCTCAGATCTGCTCGCCCAAGCTCCCTGCCCGTCAGACGCCCCTTCCTCCCCTCTCCCCACCCCGTCTGCACCCGAACTCAGCCCTCCCCTGCCCATGTCTCCAGCATAACCCCACATTTGCTCCCATGCTTGTTTACCTAAGACCTCTCCTCCTCTCTCCCTGCCTCCCCCCAAACTCCAGGAGATCAGGGAGTGTCTGACGTGGCCAAAGCCAGCCCTGAGGGGGTCCAGCGCACCTCCCACCGGCAGGCCTGACCTCATCCGTGGTCGGCTTTTTGGGGTCTGACAGCTCCTCCTCTTCCTCGTCCTCCTCCTCCTCCTCACGGTCAGCTGGTCCAAGATCAGGGCCCCGCTGTGGCCCCTCCTCACTGAGAGACTTCCGGGGCTCCAGGCTCAGCTTCTCAAGACTCGCCTCCTCCCCATTGCTCAGGCCTGGGCAGCTGTCAGAGCTGGGGGACCCTGCAGAGGACAGCGGCACAGGGGGCCAGGGGTCAGGGCGCACACAGACACGCAGCAGCCGGGAGGGGCGTGCCCAGTGTGTGTGGAGTGACTCCGCGGGGAATCAAGGGGGGACTCTCAGGACAGTGCGGCTGGCTGGGGGAGGGGCAGAAGTCGGAGTTGGATGTAGGGGTGAAGAAGAGGGGGTCAAAGGTCAGGGTTCAGAGTTACTGACATCAAGAAAGTAAGCAGGTGGCTCAGCAAGGATAAAGGATGACATGGTGAGATTCCAAGTCAGGGGTCAGAGGTAAGGAGGGCTTTAATAGCGTGAGAGGTCACGTGGGCAGACGCTGAGGGGGTCACAGGACAGGCATCAGAAGTCTGAGGATCACACGCAAAGCATGCACATGGGGCTCACTGAGGCGGAGATCAGAACCGGCTGAGGGGGGCTCTGGGAGGAGGGGTTTGAGGTTGAGGGGTCAGGCGTTCGATGGAGCCAAATCCCCTTTGGGAGTAGCTCAGTGAGGTGAGTGCCTGGGGCCAGGGGCCAGGGGCCAGAGGTCCCACACTCAGTGAGGAGCTGGGAGCGGCTTGGAGAGGAGGAAGGTTGTGGGGGAGCCGAGGCAGGGCGGGTTCGGGGGGGGGGGTAGGGTCAGACCAGGGTCAGAGGTCGGCTGGGGCGCACCGAGCTGGGGCGAGGAGGGCTCGGTGGCGGCGGAGCTCTCGCTCAGGGCCGAGTTGCTCTGCTCCAGCGGCCGCTTGCGCACAGAGCTGCTGGGCACGCCGGCGCTGGGCCGGTGCCGCTTCTTGTTCTTCACCAGGATGCGGCCCATCAGGTCCTGGGGGCTGGGCAGGGGGACGCCCGGGGCCAGCTGCGGGCACAGACCGGTCAGGGCCCGCCGGGCAGCCTCCCCCCGCGCCCGGCCCCGCCCCGCCCCGTACCGGGTACTTGTCCAGCGGGTCGATGAGCAGCGCGTCCCCGAAGATGGAGCGGCAGTACTCGGCCATCTTGGCCTGCTGCTTCGCCCTGCGGCCAATGCCAGAGGTCAGAGCTCTTCGGGGGCAGTGCAAGGCCCCAGGGTCGGAGGTCGGGCTGCGCGGGCTGCCAGGGTCCCAGGAGCCTGCGCCTCGGAGGGCGCGGTGGACGGCGGACGGCGGGCGGTCTACTCACGAGTCCACGTGGTTCTCGAAGGACAGGATGACCGGGTAGGGCGAGGTCTTGAAGGCGGTCTCGGCGATGGCCTCCAGCACGTCGCGCAGCGGCACCTCCGTGGTCATGGTGAAGCCATGGGTGATGAAGGGCTCCTCCTCCGGCGGCCGCCCCTTCCACACGTCCAGCTCCACGCAGCGGCAGCCCCACAGCAGCGCCTGGCGGTACATCTCCACCGAGGACGTCCCGGCCAGCTGTCCCGCTGCCGGAGGCGCGGCCCGGTCACCACGCGCCTCCCGCCGGCTCCCCCGGCTCCCCCGGCCCCACTGAGCCAGGCCAGGCTGGGGACACCGAGCCCGTGGCGGCCAGCCCCCCATCATCCCTGCTTCACTGTGCAACCAGTACGGTCTCCCCAGAGCGGGCCCGGGCCACCGCCCCCCCTGGCCCCCCCCAGCGGTCGGCTCTCCCAGTGCCGGCGGGCGGCCGGCTCCTTCACTAGGGCTCATTCCCTCTCACCCAAAGTCCCCCGGCCCCCCACCGGCAAGGCACACCCAACACCCCCATGGCCCCACACTTCCCCCTCCCCTCCCCGCTGCTGCCGGAGGACAGCAGGCCCCTCCCTGCCCCCCACCCAGCCTCTGCAGAGCGCCTGGCGTCATCCTTCTAAATCATACCAGGTCACACCCCCCTCCATAGCCCCCCACAAAAAGCCCTTCTCGGTCACGTAGGATAAATCCAAATGCCCTCCCTGCTGGGTCTACTCCTATCTCCCTCTCCGGCCCCCTCTCGCCATTACCTGCCCCAGGCCCCCCCCACCTCTCCTTCCACCCCCCTCCTCCCGGCCTCCTTTCTGCTTCACGAGAGCACGGAGCATCTTCTATTCTGGGCCTTTGCACAGGCTGTTCCTTCCCCAAGCACCTCGGCCCTCCCCTAGGGGGCCCCCGACCACCCGGGGACGCACCCAGGCTGAGAAGCCCAGGTCCCCGGCAGGCTGTCGGCTCCCCGCCGGCACTCCCAGTGCTGGCCACCCCGAAAGGAGGAGGGCCGGAAGGCGGAGGGCCCGGTGCCATGGCCCCCCCGCGGGGCCGCCCCCACCTGTGAGGTAGGTGTTGTGGGAGGAGTTGATGAAGTAGGCGCTCAGCGGCTGGGTCATGTCCCCGCTCAGATCCAGGGCCTCCAGGGGCAGGATGCCGTTCTCCTCCCCGGCCAGGTAGCGGCTGAAGCCCTCCATGGACATCTGGTCTGGGGGCGGGCGGGTCGCAGGGTCAGGGCAGGGTCAGGGTCAGGGTCAGGGTCGGCGGGCCTTGCCCCCGCCCCCCCGGCCGGCCGGCTCACCTCGCTCCAGGAACTGCTGGTTGGGCTCGTACTTCTCAATGAGCAGCCGGGTCTGGGCGGGCCCCAGGGGCGGGTACAGCACCTCGTTGAGTCTGGGGTCTCGCTGCTTCTGGTTGATGAAGTCCATGAGCTGCTCCAGTGTCAGGTACGGCTTGCCCTTGGCACCTCTGGCGGGGCGGGAAACCGGGTCAGGCTGAAGCCTCGCCAGGCCCTGCGCCAAGCCCTTGCCCTGGCAGAGGCAGCTGGCACCCACTGCCTGGGACTTAGGCAAGTCTCTGCTCCGAGTCTCAGCTTCCCATCGGCTCCCTCCCATTGGACACTGGCGTTGGCATGAGCAAGGGCAGTGGAAGTGACCCAGAGTTGGCCTGCCGATCCCGGCCTCCAGACCCGGACCCAGCTCCGCTCCGGCCCTCACTCGCTGTCCCCAACAGTCTGGGCCGCCGGTCCGGCCCCCAGCATGGGCCAACGGGAGTAACCGGGCAACAGAGAACAGAGCTGCAGGCAAAGCGGCTCTGACTCAGCCACAGGCCAAGCACTGGGACCCCAACAGCTCCCTCCCCCTAACCCCGCCCTCCCCCGCGAGCTGCAAGAACCCTGAGCAGAGGCCGGTGGGAGCGCTCACATCTCCAGCAGGATCTTGTCAATGTCCGGCCGGAGGCACAACTTGTTCAGGAACCGCTCAAAGATCTCCAAGGAAAACTCATCGGGCCGGATGGACTCGCTCTGGGGGCCGAGAGGAGGATGGGGGTGAGAACCCAGGGGCAGGCAGCCCCCAAAGCCGGTGCCCATGACCCCCCCCAGCCCCTGCCCCCAGCCCCCTCACCCCTCACCCGGTTAAAATTGAGGCCACAGGACTCCAGGGCAGTCTCCACCCGCTTCTTGTCTGCTGAGAACATCTTGAGGATGCTGCATAGACAGGAGGGGTCAAGGTCGGGGGAGGGGGGCAAAGGCCACCAAGATCAGGGCAAGGTGCCGAAGGGAAGGGGTGCTCACTTCTTGACCGGGATCCGTCCGTCCTGGTTCACCTGCAGCTTCAGCTTTGTGTATCTGGGGAGACAGGCAGAAGGCTCGTGCCCTGGGGACGGCCACCTGCCCCCCCACTCCCCCAGGCAAGCCCGGGGCTCACGCTTTGCGCAGGAAGGTGTTCCTGGAGGCGTTCTGAGCCAAGATGTTCATGGCCAGCTTGAACAGCTCCTCAGCCCAGACCTGAGGGGTCAGGACGCAGGGGGAGAGGGTGAGGGGGGGCCCATGTCCAGAACGGGGTGTGGCACACAGTAAGAGCTAAATACTGCTTTGTCAGAGGACGGCGAGAAGCCTGTACACAACAGGCTCTCACTAGCGGCGCCGACTCAGCGAGCGGGGCGGTGACTCCCCTGGGCGGCCGCTCGGCCCCAGCCCACCTTGGCTGTGTCGTCCTGCACGGCCATGAAGTTCAAGAACGTTGTGTTCACTGGGTCTGGCCCGGCCACCACTGTCATCAGCTTCTCTTCCAGCCGGGCGTCAGGGCCCCCGAAACCCAGCACCTCGCGAATCTTGGGGTCCTGAGTAGGTTAGAGCCAAGGGTGAGGAGGGGCGTCCGTACCCCCCCCCCACTCCCATGCTCAGTCCTGGGCCCCGCCGCTGACCTTGGGCAGGCGGGCGTAACGTCCTGTCCGCGTGTCCCTGATGGAGCTGATGTCCAGAGTGTCCACCTCCTGAGGAAGCCACATGCCTGGCTGGGTTCTCAGTGGCTACAGGGTGAGATCCCAGAGCCCCCGAGCTCCCCATGCCCGCCCAGGCCTGCACCCCTGCACCCGTGCCTCAGCCCCTGCCCTTAGCACTTCCCGTCCGGCAAGCCAAGGGAGGGGTCGGCCAGCAGCTGGGGTCCGGGGCGGCGCCCGCCCTCACCATGTTGGGCCCCGTCCAGTACAGGAAGAAGCCGTTGGAGTCCACGCGCAGGGTCACCAGGTTCCGACTGGAGGCCTCCTGGGGACGGGATGGCACAACAGGGGTCAAGGAGTGAGGGCTCAGCCCAGGCTTGGTCCTCGGAGAGCCTGGGGCCACCAGGGCAGCGTGTCTGACCGCGAGCAAAGGCGAACCCTCGCCCAGCCCAAGGTCCTCAGGACGAAGCGGAGGTCCTGGGGTGTCCTCTGCGGTCCTGACACCCCTCCCGGGGTCACCTCTCCATTAAGACTGTCACATGGACGATCCTTTCCCCACTTCTAGCTTCTGCGTCATTACTCCTCTGCCGAGATACCCTTTCCTTCCTCCTCTCCCCGTGAAACCTGACCCCCCCCCCCCCCGCCTCCTGGACCCCAGCCTCAGGCTTGCTGTCCCCGGAAGCCCAAGCGCTCCCCGAAGTTGCGCAGCCCCATGGGAAACACTTCTGGGATGAAAGCAGAAGGTTCGGAAATATGACAGCCCTAGGGACCCCAGGACCACCAGCCAGCCCTCACATCTGCCTTAAAAGTCCATGACCCCCACTCTGCCACCCGCAGCGCGCCCCATCTGACACGGCACAGACTAACTCGGGGGGGGGGGGGCCTCACCCGCCCTCAGAACCAGAGTGAAATCTGTCCTCCCTCCAATAGCCCCGCAGAGGCAGGCAAGGGTGTGCTGGCCCCGTTTTCGGAGAAGGGCCGGCCCTTGGCACGCTCCCAGGGCCACCCCGGGCACTGAGGACAGCAGCCAGAGGGGGCGGTCAAGAGGGACTCAGACTTGGCTGGGGCCTGAGGGGCCAAGGGGCCACAGTTAGAACTCCCCTCCCTCAGCAGGAGGCTCCTCCTCACCTTGGTGTCACCCCCAAACTACTGCTCCAAGTCTGGCGATCAGATCACCAACAAAACATCGTCCCTACTGTGTGCCAGGGCCATTTCTAAGCACTTAGTCCTCCTAGCAAACCTACTTGCTGCGCACTATTCTTCCCATTTCGCCAACGGGCAGACCGAGGCCTGCAGAGGCTGCTCAGCTTGTGAAAGGCCTAGAGGAGCCGGGTTTGCACGAGGCCAGTGCGGCTCCAGAGCCCCGTGGCGGAGGAGGCTCCCAGCCCCGGCCTCCGCTGCCACCCCGCCGTGGGGCCTGGGATTCGTCTCCGGTCCCCAGACTCAGTTTCTTCTTCCCGAGATGGGGCTGCACCGGCCCCGCCCATCTCGGCTTTGCTTACAAAGGACAGGAAGTTGATCTGAGGGCAGAGGGTTCAGGGAGCCCTGGAACATGGGGAAGCTGGAGCCTCCTCACCTCACTGTGCTAACAAACATCCTGGGCCCCTCTTTGGGGTTCCTGACCCTGCCCTGGGACTCAGGACACCCCAATAGCGTGAGGAGGGGGGAGTTCTGCAGTAATGCGCCCAGGGCCGAGCCCTGTCCCTCCCCGGCGTTCTGGCCTCAAAAGCAGCCCAGGCCCCCAGCTCTCTGGCCCAGAGTCCTTGTCAGCACCAACACCCCCCCCCCCCCCCCCCCCCCCCCCCACCGCCCTCTCCCTGTTCCCACTTCCTTATTTGGGTTTATCACACTGGGAGGAAAAAGAGAAACTTTTCCCTTTAGGCCATCTTGGGGAGGGGGTCTCCCCGGGCCCCTGGGACTGCCAGGCACCCTCTCTGTGTGGCACACCTGCCGCCGCAGGCCACGCCCCCAGCCCCTCCCCCAGCTCCCACGCCTACCCGCCCCACCCAGCCGGAAAGGAGCCGACACTTCCAGGCCTCTGGCCTGCCTGGGTGAGAGCGGCGAGGAAGCTCAGGCGGGCCGGGTGGCGCCCCTGGGGAAGGAGGGGTTCAGAGGGCAGGGAGGGGGGGCAGTGTGAGATGAGGGTGGGGCACAGGCCTGGGGCCCCAGCCGCAGGTGATAGTCGAGGCAAGGAAGGCAAAAAGGGGTTTGGATTTATTGGGGTTCAAAGTCCCGGCACTAAGGAGTGGAGCGCAAAGTTTCCCTGGGGTGGAGGAAGTTGGGGGACAAAGTCTCCGGTAGGGGGTGACTTGGGGGTACCACCTGGACTGGAATCCAAAGCAAGGCAGAGGGGTGCCAACCAAAACAGGGTGGAAAAGTGATGAATGGAGGGGAACGTTCAGACGAGGGCACGGGGAAGCGGAGGGTCCCGGCGGCCCGCACCCAGAGGGAGGTGGACCTGGGCCAGTTTGGGGACCAGGGTCCTCGAACCAGAGTCCAGTGCGGGGATCAGACCAGGCTGGAGGAGCAGGAATTACAGCGGCAAGGAGGGGAAGGGAGAGTGAAAAGGGGGCCGGATTTATTGGGGTTCGAAGTCTCTGGGCCAAGGAGTGGAAACCCGAATTCCCCGCAGCGGAGGGCCCGGGGCGGGGGGTGCAGGACAAAGTCCTCCTTGCGGGGACGATCGGGGACTCAAGTTTCCGGGGCGCAGCCCGTGTGGGGTGGGGGGGCGCCATGGCCAGGCCGGGCTGGGATGGGGGTCCTCAGCGGGGGGCAGAGCTCGCGCGGGGGAGTCCCCGAATCTGGGAGGTCAGGGGCCCCCCGCACCTACCTCGTCCCATTTGATGAACTTACTCCCGCGCCGCAGGGTCTCCACCACGGTGGGCGGCTCCAGCTGCAGCGCGTGGACGCCGGGCCTGGCGCCCGCCATGGCCGGGCGCGGGGCGGGCGGGCGACCCGCGGAGCCCCGACGGGGACCGACGGCGCCGGGGTTCCCTCCGCGCGCTCCCGCGCGGCCCGCCTCAGCCCCGCGGCGTCAGCGTCCGCCTGCCCGCCGGTCTGTCCGGGACGGACCGGGGCTCGGCGGGGCCCGGGCGGGGCGGGGCGGGGGCGGGGCCACCGCGGCACCGCCCCCTCCCACCGCGTAGGCCCGCCCGCCCCGCGCCGGCTCCCCCTGGCGGCCGGGGCGGCGACTGCAGCCTGAGCGGGGATTGGGGTGGGGGCGTCGCCGAATCCCCTGCACTTTGCAGGAATGGGGGGGCTCAGCTGGACGAGCCCGGTGTGAGCAGAGGGCTCCGGGGACCGGGGCGCTGTGGGTGCAGCTGGAGGCACGGGGTAGAGGCGCTGCCCGTTGGGGTTTCTGAGGGGGGGGGGGGGAGGCCAGACCTGTGCCTGGGGGCGCAGAGTTCTCCCCCCACCTCCCTCCTACGGCACTAAACCGAGTGCAGAGAAAGCCGCCGCCACCCTCCTCGCCCCCCTCGCCTCGCCCCGGCCCCTCCTGCAGCAGCGCGGCCCCCTCCCTGGGAGCACTTAGCCGATGGGCCTCCCGGCGCCCCACCTCCGTCCCTCGCCCGGGAGACCTCTCTGGAGGACCCTAGCGTCCTGGCCTTTCAGAGAGCACCTGGGACAGCCCCTTCGTGTGCTGTAGACCCCCGGGGCTCCTCACTGGGCCCGGGGTGTGTGTGTGAGGGGGGGGGGAGCGGACAGCTGCTCATTGCTCAGAGCGGTCCGAGGCCTCCAGGTGGAGGGGAGGCGGGGAGCCGGCCCTGCATTGCCAGCCTCCCCACAGCAGGTGCCCTGAAATCTCCGTTCCAGGGGCGGGAGGAGGACGGCGCCGGGGCGCTGGGATGGATGGGGCTGCAGCCCCTCCCGCAGGGCTTGGCTGGGGGGGCTGCTGCCTGGGGGCCCCTGTGGGAGCCCCCCCAATACAGAGGCAGTGGCAGCCGCAAGTTTAAAGTAGAACTCATCCAGAGGGGCCAGCCAAGTCACCTAGAAACCCAGAAAAGACGGATCTGGCTCTGGGGGAGGCGGGGTCAGCCGAGGAGGAGTGTGCCCTGCAGGCCTGGTTGCCCCGGGCTCTCCGATCGCTCCGGGGTGTCCGGCCTGGAACTGGCTCTCCTTGCCATCCCAGCCGTGTGGGGCACCAGCCCTAACCCGAGGGCTGTGTCATCGGCCAAGGCCCAGTGAGGTGTGATTATTCTCCACTTGAGGACAGAGAGGGGAAGGGACTTGCCCAAGTCACACAGCTCTGTGAGAGGTTTTCAGCCTGTATCCGGAAAGTCACCTTGTAACCCCTCCACTCCTTGTCCCTGAGGAGGAAGAAAGAGGGGAGCTGGACTTGCCATCCCCATCTCTGCACCCCTCAGAGACCTGGGACACGTCCACCGGCACAGCCAGCAGGCAGGGTGGACACTGGCCTCTGCTCCCACAGGACCTCGTCTCCCTGTGCCTCCGTCACCAGGTCCAGAAGCCAGAGGTTGTGGAGAATTAAATAAACAAATGGGTAACCTATGACCCCTGGCTATAGGAAGCAGGGTCTCTAAAGGATGGCTACCAGGCTGTGGGGGCATCAGGGAGAAAGGAGGAAAGGGCATGGATCACCTCGGGGTCAGGGTGCCCGCCAGGCAGCCAGCGCCAGGGCTAGCAGGGACTGGAGCCAGGGCCTGGGCTTAGGGGTCTGAGCGGGGGGCCCTAGGCCTTGGACAGGTGCCCCTCCAGGAAGCACTGGGCAGTGGCTCCTTCAAACACAGGATGGGAGACTTTTTCCTGGGCCCGAGCCTCTCCTCCCTCCCCACGTCTCCTGGGGCCAGGCCTGCCCCCATTAAAGGGCTCCTTTCTCCTTGGACACTTTTTCCAGCCTCGGTAATGGTAATAGGGTTTCTCGGCAAGCAGTAATGGTGGAAGGAAGGCCGCTTTTCCGGCCTCTACCCTCGATTAAGGGAGTGTTCATGGCCCACGGGACCCTCCTGGGGCCTCTGCTAGGAGGAGGCGCTGAAAGCTTGAGCTGATGGAGCACTCTGGTGGAAGGGAGCTGGGACCCCAGGAAGGGTGGGGCCGCGGAGGCCAGGGCCTGAGGCTGGAAGGGGTGAGGCGCAGCCATGGTGGTACACTCCAGTCCCAGAGGGAGGGGGGAGGGAGTCAGGCAGGAAGCCCAGGGCTGGGATGTGGGCACGGAGCACTGCGCTCTCAACCCCCCCACCCCCGGCCACTGGAGGCTGGTAGAAAAGACCCCTGGAGGGACTCAGGGGAGGGAAGTGATTTGCCCATGTCTTCGAACCCTGCCGGGCAGAGCCAGGATGTGCACCCAGGTGCTGTGCGAGGCAGCCCGGCCCCGGGCAAGCTGCGGGCCAGCGCGGCCATCTGCACACACTCTTCTCTGTGCGGGTGGCCATGGGAGGGATAGTGGACAGGGAGTTGGCCCCAGGAATCTGGGAGTGCCCTGGGGGTGGCATAGGAGGTGGAGAGAGGGAAAGATAGGAAGAGTATACTGGATCCGCCTTGTTCTGCCCGGAGAACCCACAGGGGTTATGGGTTATCCCCGTGAAATTTGGACGTGACAGGAAGTCGTCATGCAGCCCTGAAGGGGGGAGGGACGGGAAGGTCAGCCTCGATCACAGCCCCGGAGGGCAGAGCTAACGAGGGCAGGTAACCCAGGTCCTCTTGGCCTCTAGGCCTCACTCCCACGGCAAGCTGTGCCATATCCCCTCCTAAACCACGAGGACTCAGGCCCCGACCAGTGTCTGCTCAAAAGAGCAGACTGGCTCTGACGCCGTGAGATGGGGTGTGTGGGGGATTTGGACTTGGGTGAATTGCTCCTCCTAACAGTCCAGGCTCCGAGCAGGCGGCCAGGAAGCCAGGCCAGAAATGGGGATCCTGGTGGAAAGGGTGGGTCCTCTCTAATCTATAAGGACAAGGGTCAACCCTTCCCCTGTCCCCCAGGCTGACTGAGGGAGACTAAGCCAGAAGGAAGGGTGTGTGTGGGGGGGAGAGACATCTGCTCTACCTGCCCCCAGGCTAAGCCTGGTGGGCCTGCCCACAGCCCAGGTGGCCAGGCCCCTCCCAGGGAAGCACAGCTCCAACCCCTCTGCGTCTTCCCCCATCCCCAGGTTCTGCCTTCTCTTCTCTCCAGCCACGGCTAAGCCCAAAGGCCTGGGTTTGAGTTTGGCTCCGTCTCATCCTCTCCCAATCCCTCCCGCTGCAGAGGGCTTCTCAGTATCCCGAGAGGTGTCTGTCGGGGGTGGACCCAGAAACAGGCCTTTCAGACCTTGATACTCGGCTCAAAGCTGAGTCTTCATGGCTCACACAACTCTGTTGGGTGGTGTCTAAGGGGAGGTGGGGGGATGCTAAAGACTTTGTCAGGGGCCTGGGATCACGAACTGATCTGCATCTCTATTTGTGGGGCTTGAGGAACCTGTATGCATTTTCCTGGGTAGTCTTTGCCACGACCCCAGGAGGAAATGTAGGCACCCAGGAAACCATTCATTCATTCAGTCACTTGTTCAACCAGTAGTTAGGGACCACCTCCTGCGGGTCTGACTTAGATGCCGGGAGCTCGGCAAGATCGGGTCATTTGCTGTACAGGTGGGTTTGTAGCTGAGCACGCCCACTCGCCCACTCCGTCACCAGCCTCCGCAGCGCGCGAGTCCGGCAGGTTTCGGGCCATGGAGCTCACCGTTTGGAAGTGGGAGACGGACAATGAACAAGTGAATGAGACTCTTTAAAGATACAGGAATCAGACGGGATGATGTGTGTGTTGTGGGGGAGGGGGGGAGGAAAGGGGGAATGAGATGAGCATTCCTGAGGCGGGGCAGGAAAAGGCCTGTGCGATCTGAGGGCCAGGACCTGAGGGGGACAGTGAGGTGCCCACACGACAGGACCGGCGGTGTGGCGCCCACTCCTGGCACGCTTATTGTGGGTCAGTGGTTATTATTTTATTGTCATGAGTAGCGGCCCCCCCCCCCCACTTCCCAGCTCTTTATGCCTGGTTTCCTCGTTTATATACATTGCGGGATGCGCAGAGCCGCACCCTGTGAAGGCCAGTCCTACGAGGGCACCCCGAACAAGTTCTGTGCTTCCCAGCCCTGGATCCGCTGCAGGGGAGGGACTGCCAGGCGAGGCCGGACTCCGCGAACTACATTTCCCATAATTCCGTTCGCCGCCGCCATCTTGGCCGGTGGGCGGTGGCTGCTTGGGGTCTGGCCCTTCTGACCGCCAGGTCCGTTCCGCTCACCCCTATACCGGGCCTCCGCCATGAGGGGCGCAGGACCCCGCCGAGGAGGGCGTCGGGGGCCTGGGCAGCTCCTGCCGCCTTCTCCACTCCTCCACCTTTGGGAGCCCGGCCCACGTGCCGGCCCGCGCGGAGAAGCCCGCTCGCCCCCCGCTGGCCGAGCGCTGGAGGATCCAGACGCCGGGGCTCCCGCTCTCCTCGGCGGACATCCGCCGGCACACAGTGCCCACTCCCCTCCCTTTCCAGACGGTCCCTGTGTCTGCTCCAGTGAGGACAGAATTCTGGGATCCCAATGGGGGCACAGACCCCGGTACCCCGCGCTTAGGACACGAGTTTGGAGAGGGCAATTAATAGGGTGGAGGACAGCTGGCCCGAACCCCGGACCATAGACCCTCCTCCAGCCCCGGCCCGGGGGCGGGGTGGGGGCGAGGGGACTGCGGCGGGACTGGCTCTTTAAGGGGGTGTGGTCGGGGGGCGGGGGAAGCCAGCGAGACAGAGAAAGAGACTTCGGCGGCGGCGGCTCGGGCGGCGGCCGCGGGGGACAAAGGGCGGGCGGATCGGCGGGGAGGGGGCGGGGCGCGGCCAGGCTCGGCCCGGGGGCTCCGCATGCAGCAGCTGCCCCCGGGCGCCCCCGCCGCCGCCCTCATCGCGGAGTCGAGCGGAGCCGAGCCCATCAGCTAACCCGAGTCGACGGGCCGCAGCCGGCCGGGCGGGCGTCCGGGAGGCGGCGGCGCAGGGAGGGGCCGGACGCGCGCACGTGGCCCCGGCGGCCGCCATGGCGGACAGCGGCCCCGTGGGGGGCGCGGCGTTGGCCGCCCCGGGCCCCGGGCCGGGATGTGGCGGCCCAGGGCCCCGCGTCTACTTCCAGAGCCCGCCTGGTGCCGCAGGCGAGGGCCCGGGGAGCGCGGACGACGAGGGCCCAGTGAGGCGCCAAGGGAAGGTCACGGTCAAGTACGACCGCAAGGAGTTACGGAAGCGCCTCAACCTGGAGGAATGGATCCTGGAGCAGCTCACTCGCCTCTACGACTGCCAGGTGTGTCCCCCACCCCACGCCAGCGCCCTAAAGTCCGTCTCCGGTCGGGCTGCCTGGGAACCCCACCTTGAGCCTGCCTGTCACCCGAAGTCAATGGGCACTTCGCTTCCGCGCGCGCTGCCCGCCTGTCTATTCCCCGCCCCCAGTGAATGCTCTTTTTTGTCTGACTTCAGTCTGCTCCGCTGCCTCCCTCGTGCCACTACCCCGGTCAAGTTTGGGGTGGCCTGGGCCGCGGCAGGAGGCGTGAGGTTAGCCTGCGCCGGCAGGGGAGGGAGGTCGGCTTAGTGCCTGCCAGCCTGGACCGGTTACAGGACCCCAGCCGGGTGTGAGGGGACCATTGAGCGGCTCGGTTATTCCAGTGGGCTAGCCAGCCTGTAGCTCCCTGCTGGCGTCGGGCAGGTTAGCCGGCTCCCTGGTGCTGGTTCTCCACCCCATGACTCCTTCCTTGCTCACAGGGTGACTCAGACCCCTGGGGGCAGGGTGGAGGAGTGGGCTTGCCCGCGCTGCCTGTCCTGGCCCAGCCTGGAATGCTGCTGGCTCCAGACCTGAGGTGCTGCCCCGGGAGGAGAGGTGGCAGGCACCCCTCCCACAGCAAAGCGTGTGCTCTTTGTTTCCCCCTCACCAGGCCCGGGTCCCTCTCCCTGACCCCTCACCCTTCACTTCCTCCTGGGAATCTGTGACAGGTGTTTGGGGGAGGGGAAAGGGCTGTGATAAGCTGGGACAGCTGGCCCCACCTGCTCTGGTGGAAATGGGGGGCCCAGAAGTTAGGGAGACACATCTGCAGTGTTCCCAGCCCAGGGTCCCCAGTCCTAGCTGTCTGGCACCTAGGGTGCCCAACTGGCAGAGACAGGAAGTACCCCCCCTAATCGGGCAGTTTTCCTTGGCAAGGGCCTGATCTGTTTTCTTCCTCCGAGCAGCTGCTGCTGTCTGCTGGGCAAAGAGGGCTGGCTCTTCCCAGAGTAGGGCAGGGGCCTCAGCCAGCAAGTCCCCCTCATCCCCTCTCCCCCAACTCAGGCCTTTGTCTCTCCCTCCTCCCCCACCCCAGGAAGAGGAGATCCCCGAGCTGGAGATCGATGTGGACGAACTCCTGGACATGGAGAGTGATGATACCCGGGCTGCCAGGGTCAAGGTGAGAGAGGGTTGGCAGGGTCAGGTGGGGGGGGGGGGCTGGCGTGGAGGGCTGCAGTGCCAACTGGGTAAGCAAGATTCTGGAGCCAGGCCTTTTGTCTGATCAGCCAGCTCTGTGGCACTGAGCCTCAGCTTCTGCCTCCAGCAAATGGGGCTCATGCTACTTGCCTAGCGATGGCATCCTGACCTTGGGGCTGGCCCCAGCCCCTGGCAAGTGGGCATGGACAAACTCCAGGCCCCTGTTCCTGAGAACTCCATTATGCTTCTCCCTTATGTCCCCCTAGGAGCTGCTGGTTGACTGTTACAAACCCACTGAGGTACGTGGTTTCCCCAGAGTGGGGGGCGGGAGGACCCTGGGCTCCTGTCATCTTGGGACCTTGTCTTCCTGATGTCCTCCCTCTTGTCCAGGCCTTCATCTCTGGCCTGCTGGACAAGATCCGGGGCATGCAGAAGCTGAGCACACCCCAGAAGAAGTAAAGGGTCCTCAACCCAGGTGAACGGTGGCTCCCACAGGACAATCGCTGCCCCCTGACCTCGTAGCAACAGCAATACCAAGGGGCCCTGCGGCCAGGCCTGGAGCCATGCGCAGGGCTCCCTGTGCCCCTCCCTTGGGGGCCTCTTCCCTGCCCCTTGTTTTCCACTTTGGGGTTTTTTTATTATTATTAAACTGATGGGACTTTTTGTGTTTTTATATTGACTCTGCGACGCGGGCCCTTTAATAAAGCTAGGATCTGCCTTTGGTGCAGCTAACAGGCTTGGCTGGTCTCTTTTAGGGGGACACACTGCTCGGTAATGGTTACCAGCTCAGCTTCTCCCCAAGTGACTGTAGGCCTTTTCCTGAAGGCCATGTAGCCATGGTGACAGCCCAGTGTTGGCTCCCAGACCTGGAGCTATAAGTGGCTGGGGAGCAGGGGGGGCACTGTTGCTGTTGGCAGCAAGAATACTTTTTTCTCTCTGGGTAAGGGCCACCATACCACCCAAGGCCTGGCTGTCTTGACCTCCAGGCTTTTGAGCCTAGATCCCAAGGTTCTGAAGCCACAAAAGACGGGTACAGGATGCCAAGGAAGAGGGGAGGCTGGGGCTGTGGTTTCTAAGTCTCTCGGGGCCCACAAACACACACAGGCTCACTTCATGAGCTTTAAAGATTTTTTTTTCTTAAACAGTCTGGTCCCTGATGGGGGCCTCTCCACCGGCCCTCCCAGCTTGGCTACAGTTCTGAACGTCGCTCGATTTTGAGCAGCTCCACCTCGAACACGAGCGTTGCACCACCTGCAGCAGAGAAGTGAGGGAGAGTGAGTGCCAGGCCACAGGAGATGGGACAGGCGCAAGAGATAGGAGGCCAGAAGGTGTATTACCTGGGATCTTGGGGGGAGCGCCCCGCTCTCCATACCCTGTCAAAGAGGCACACACAGAAAACAAAGTGAGCTGTGGTCAGAGAGAGGGGCTCTCCAGACAGCCAGGCTGAAACTGGGCTTCTGCCCGTCTCGGTAACAGCCAGCAACGGAGGTGTAATGGGTGAGAGGGGGCTGCAAGGCCAGATAAAGGGCACAGGTGGGCATCAGAGCTGAGTGCCTCGGGTCTTGCCCTGGCATCGCTGGACACAGCTAAACTTGGAAGAGGCATGACTAATGAATGGGTGGGGGAGACCAACACAGGCTGAGCCAGCCTTCATCCTTCCCCAAACATACCGGAACCCTGAGCCCACTCAGGAAGGACCTCTTACCCAGCTCTGACGGGATCACCAGCTTCCGCTTTTCCCCCTCACACATCCTGCGGGACGACATACTCAGCACTGACCGCCCTTCCTCTCATTCCTAGGGCTTGCCCCCCACAGTTCACCCGGGCCACAGCCATGGCCCTGACTCACCCCAGCAGCCCCTGGTCCCAGCCCTTGATGACCTGGCCGGTGCCCAGGGAGAAGACAAAGGGCTGGTTCTGGGGCAAGCTGCTGTCAAACTCCGTCCCATCTTCCAGCTTCCCCTGTGGGGCATGGAAAGGCCAATGAGGAGGAGGTTCCACTCTGACAGCAACCACCCCCAGCTGCTCTTTCTTTGTCAAGCCCCCCCCCCCCAAAAAAAACCAAAAAAAAACTGGTGGCCATAGTCCTAGTAGTAGCCTTAGGCAGCTTACAGTACATTGTAACTGTTGGTACCAATTTGGGGAGCAGACAGTGACGAGCACAATAGAACCATGGAAAGTGGCAGAGGGGAGAAGGGACTTGCCCAAGGTCACCCACCTTAGCAGAGGAACCTGGCTCCCAGGTCCTTTTTGGTCCCTAGCATCCCCCCCCCCCCCGCCCCCCAAAGCTGGGCCTCCTCACCCACCGTGTAGTGCATGTGCAGGACGTCCCCCTTGCGCGACTTGATGGGACAGTGGTCTACCCGCTTCTTGACCCCGATCTGCAGTTTCCGTTTTCCCTCGGCCCCCGCAGCTGTGGCCAGGGAGCTCAGGCAGATGGACAGCACCGTCAGGACCCAGCTGAGTCTCATGTCTCTGCGAGGACAGACCCCAACCGACCAATCGACCGGGAGGGCAGGAAGGGTGTGGAATACCTGCAGGCAGTAGGATTCCACATCACCGCACCTTGCCTGCCCCTGGGGATCCCCTCGTCCCAGGTTACCACCCTCTCCCCCGGACCCCAAGGTCACACTTACCAGTCCAGTGAGAAGGGGGCTTGCCCGAGGACCCCAGCAGCGGGGGGAGGGGGTAAGGGGAGGCCACAGCAGCCAGGGCCCCGCCCCTTTGTTCACCCTCAGCCCATCCTTCCCTCCTGGCCCCCAACTCGGTTCTTCAATTCCCACCCGTCCCTTTACGCAAAGTCCAGACCCTATCTGGCTGCACAGCAGTTGCCCTGACCGGGCGACACCACTCACGCCAAACCCAGTTGCCCCCTGCCCAGCACACCCACACCTCTGCCGCCGCTGCAGGGGATCGGCCGCGAGGCACCCACACATCGCCGCTGGGTGGCTCTGGGGAGCCCCGGTCCTCTGGGGAGAGCCCCCAGGCCGCCCCTGTGCCTCCACCCGGGGCGCCTCCCCAGCTCTGAGCCCTCGGGGGTCTGCGGGGCACCCAGACTGGCCCCGGGTCGGGTGATCGCCGAGCCCGCTCAACCCACACCACCTCTCCTGGAGGAGTTCTCGGCCTCCCACGCTCCCAGGCCCGGCCACCGCGGAGACCGCCCCCGCGTGGACGCCCCGGGCCATTACCTGGGCTTCCCCCGGTGCTTGGCTCCTTGGCCCCGCCCTTTACAGGGCGTATCCCCGCCCCCAGCCCTGGAACCCCACCCTCGACAGAACTAGATCCTTTTTCCTGAACTGCACCCACGCCACTCACCGGCTGAAGCCCCGCCCCCAGCGCCTGGGCCTCGTCCCCCTTCGTCTCCAAACCCGAGGCTCCGCCTCCCGCCTGTTCCAGCTCCTCCTCCACGGCCCAGGCCCCGCCCCCAACAAGTCCTAGCCCCGCCCCCAGCCCCAGAGTCCCGCCCTCCGCAGATACCAGCCCACCCGTTTCTGTTCCACGTTCCGCCCCGACTCCCGGGGCCCCGCCCCGTACGGCGTGAGGGCCCTCCCCCTGCGGCATCCCCGGTCAGCTCCCGCACCAGCCTCCTGGTTCCTCGTACCCTACCCTCCTTGACACTCGGGACCCCGGCCTGACCCAGCCTCCCGTGTACACCCCGGCTCCCTCAGCCCGGGCTGTGGCCCCCGCTCACCTCCTCGCCGCGCCCCCGGAGTCAGCTACTCGTGCCACCGCCTCTGCGCAGGCGCGTCTCTGCAGCTACCAGCCCGGGCCACGCCGCCCGCCCTCATTGGGCCGCACGAATCCCGCCGCCATCCGCCCACGGGGGAGGGCACTCCGCTAGCCCCGCCCTCTGAAACCACGTGATCTCGTCACTTCCTGTAGAGCGGTAGTCGGTAAGGTTAGGTGAAAGTGACTTCCGAAAGGACCACAGGCGCTTCCGGTTGAGGTGAAATTAAGGTCAGGGGGCGCGGTTCCTGAAAGTGTCTTGAAATGGCATTTTGCGCCGCCCCCCCGCCTGGCCCACGACCTCTGGTGGGTCCGTTAGTGGCTGCGGAAAGACTCGGCCTCAGTGACACGGGTTTGAACTCAGGGCCTGCCTGTCACTGACTGACTCTGACCTTGAGCCAAGTCCCTGGCTCAGCCGGGTTTGTGATGCCTGGGCCACGGGCTGGGGAACCACCCTGCAGGGCCCGGTGGGGCCGCGGAGAAACTGCACACCGTCAGGCCCGGCCCCCGCCAGTGCTCTGCCCCCAAATCCAGGCTTGCCTCTGCATGTCGCCCACTGACCACTGAGTCAGCCCGCGATGATGTGGCTGTTATTTCTAGGCGTCCCGTACTCAGCTAACATCTCAATTAAACAAGGAATCCACTGTGAGCAGGCAGTTAACCCATCGAGTGTTAGGGAGACAGCTGATATGAGGTCAAACCCCCAGGTCAGTCGGCCTGTTTCATCCAGTGAAAAAGGAAGAAGTCACAGAGCTGACCGCGGACTAAGCAAGCAGGTGTGTGCGGAGCATCATGCGTGTCCAGCGAGGCCAAGTGCCCTCAGATGGCAGCCCTCGGACTCCAGCCCTCTTCCCTCCTGCCTGGGCTATGGCGTTTCCACGGACAGCACGGCTCTCGTGGCATGAAAACATCAACCGCTCAGGAATTGTCTCTTCTGGTTAACCCCTTTTGCCTGGGGCCCAAGATCACTGTCACACCCTCAAGTCTAATGCCGCGAGGGGTGGGTGCTTTGGACGGACCTCTGCCCTGAATGTCCTGCCTCAGCCGGGCAAAGCCCTTTGGACACCCCCCACCCCTTTCAGTGCCGGGCAGCACGAGAGTCTGCAGGCAGAAGGCCGGGCGGTGAGCTTGGCCTGGGGCAGATAAAGGGAGAGGAGTCCCAAGCAGGGGCACCCAAGGTGAAAGGGAGGAGAAGGTGGAGAAAACGGGGCGGGGGGGGGGGGGATTGGGGCTCGGGGGCCTGTCTCTCCAACTAAACCCACCAGCCACAGACCTTTGGTGCCTCTCGTTGAAGGAGGTGGGAGTGCGGTGGGGACGAGGCAGGTGCACAATTGAGAGTGAAGCTACAGGGGGGCAAAAAGCAGTGGACACAGAGCTGCCGGCAGGGAAGACGGGGGCTCCTTTCTGTTACGTCACAACATGCTCAAGGCTTCCTGGAGCCCACGGGCCCGGAACACAGTGGTCCTGTGTCCTCCGTGTGCACACGAGGAAAGCTCAGGCTCAGACAGGGGCAGTGACACCCCAGGGCATTCGGCAGATCTGCTTCCCACCGCACACTCATTGGCCATGATAGGCCGTCTCCCTCCAGAGCGGGGGGCAGGGGCTCCCTAGAGTCTGGGAATAGCAACATGAATATGAAGAATGCATGATGGGGCTTTCATCGTGACTTGGTGACTGGAAGAAGCTCTAGGTCGAGGAGGCAGTGTAATGTAGCACAGACATTCATGTTTGAACCAGCCTGCCTGGTCAGTGACACACAGTGACACAGGCAGGGAGAGCTCTGTCCATCTCTTTATCAGGGAGGGGGGGCGGGGGGTCGAAGTGCTCATAGCAAAGCCCAACTCCCATTACTTGCAGAGCATCAGGGTCTTCTCAGAAAGGGGGAGGGGCCCGCCGTGAGCGGCGCACTGACACAGGGCGGTTAGACACTGAGACAGGACCCCGTTCTCTCCCAAGTTGGTCCGCGACCCCTCTTGTCGCCTCCAAGTCTCATCCAACTCTGCCCGCCATGTTGGACGGCAGCCTGGCAGAGACAAGCCGTGGCCAGAAAGCCCTCTGAGAGGCGCAGGCCCGTCAGTCCCGTCGGGAGCGTGGCCTGTGAGGCCAGTGGCCCCACTGAGTGTGAAAAGCAGCGTGTCACTTTCGCAGCTTCCGGCACCTGAGGAGGAAAGGAACGGGATCGCTCACGCTGCCCCGACATCCCAAAGACACCCCAATGGCCCAGCCCACGGGCCACGCGTGGCCTCAGCGTGGAAGGGATGGGCTGGGAGAGGCCCTCAGATGAGGGTGGACGAGAGTTACACTATGTCCCCCGGCCTCTCAGAGCCCATAAAGCGGGACAAATGTCTACCACAGTGGCTTCTGGGAAGGCCCAGAGCGCAGCAAACTGGAAAGCCGTCTCCTGTCTACCTCGGGCAGATGTCACCTCCTCCAGGACATCTCTGACCTCTCCACAGACGACGCCAGGTGTGCCTTACGGAGGCCTGGACAGCCTCTGCTGGCATCAGTGTCCTTGGGCTGGGCTTCCGCCCTGGAATGTGAGCCTTGTTTATGCCGGTCCCGGCGCCAGCAGACACTCGGTAAATATTTGTTCAACGCATTCAACAGCTTCCCCTTCCCTGGCTCCTGTCCCCCTGGCAGGCTCACCCTGGCCCTGCTCCAGGACAGGGCCTTGATGGCTGGCTTCCCCATCCACTGCCCCCCACCCCCTCACCTGCAGGTGTTGGGGTTGAGCTCTAAGCCCCGCCCTTGGCAACGGAAGAAGCTGCGGCGTCGGCAGCGGCAGCGGCAGGTCCGGGGGTCAGGGCGCTGGCGGTGCTGGGCACAGCGTGGGCAGAGGGGCCTGGGGCTGCAGTGGGATGGGTGATGTCAGCTTGGGAGTGTGCTCCGGGGGCAGGGTCCCAGCCCGGAGCGGAGCGGGGCTGGGGTTGGTGGTGGGGAGTGTCAGCCCTAGGAGGAGAAGCAACATGTCTGGGGCGGGAAGGAAGAGTCTTCCCTGGAGGGGGCTGGGGGCGGGTCAGTGCACACACACCTGGGAGCAGAGGAAAAGGGGAGCAGGGGACACAAGTGGGAGGAAAAAGAGGAGAGTGGACCACAGCTTCCTGACACTTGCACAGCCCCTGCCCCCCTGCCTCCCACACGTGGCATCCCGGGCACCGGGCCTGGGTTCCAACCCCACCGCAACAGGAGCCCGAGACTCACCTGTCTGGCTTCCCAGCACTCTCTCTCTTTTTTGGTCTGAAAGAGAGACCGACAGAAACAAGGAGGAGGAGGATCAGGAGAGCCAAGCACCCCGCTCCGCTGCCCAGACCCCAGGCACGCCCGGCTCCGCACCGCCGCGCCCGCGCCCCCCGCGCCCCCCGCGCCTGGTCTCCGCAAGCTCAGAAGCGGGCCTGCCTGGCACCTGCATTCACACTGGCTGTGTTCCTCCAGCGACATCTCCCCCAGCTGGCTGCTTGGGTACCGGATCATGAGGATCTGTGTCGGAGAACAGGGGGAGAGACGGGGGGGGGGGGGGGGGGGGGCACTCCATGGGCAGGAGGGAGAACAGCCTGCCCACGGGCCGCCCCGTCAGCCCCGCCACCAACCCCCGGCCGGCCGCCACTCTACCTGCACTCGGACTCGGTGCTGCCCGGTGGGCACGCACTCCAGGCCGTCGTCGGGGCAGCAGCCGCCGCAGCGCTGCACGGTCACGCAGCTGGGCACCAGCTGTTTGGCCACGGTGCCCTCGAGCTCCAAAGTCAGGGGCACAACCACCTCCCGCGGCTGGCAGGTGGCACGAGCGTACACGTCTATCCATGACACCACTGGGGACAGAGGCCTCAGGGTGACGTGCCCGCTGGTTTCCCACAGCTGCTCCCCGGAGGGTCACAGCCACCCTCCACCGGCCCCCACTTCTGCCCTCCCAACCTGCTCACCCAGAACCCGGGAACCCTGCTTCCTCAATCTCCGCTTCTGTGAATTGGGCAGGGCAAGGGTCTGCCCCTTACCCAACAGCTGCGGGCAACCAAGACAAAGAACACCCAGCGCACCTCGGTGCCCGCCGGTGTGCAGTGGCTACGGCCCTGTTTCTCCGAAAATAAGACAGTGTCTTATATTAATTTTTGCACCCAAAGATGCGCTTGATCTTATTTTGGGGGTGATGCCTTATATTACAGCAAGTAGGTCTTATTTTCGGGGGATGCCTTACTTTCGGGGAGACAGGGTATTACCTTTCTTCTGGTGGCCAGGGGCATCAGGCTGGGAGCTGGGCACCTGCGGGAGACAAGAGACCTGGGCCCGAGGTGCACTCCGGTTTGGGCCACCCTGTCCCCAGGGCTCTGCCTTGCAGTCGGGAAGCTCCAGCTCCTCGCTGACGTTTTCCCAGATTGCTCTGTTCCGGAGCCGGCTCTAGCTTTACCTGTCCCCTCCTGGCCACCTGGGCCCTGCCCTGGCCCCGACCCGCCAGGCGTGCTCCGCCATCGGAGGCCCAACTCCAAACCAGGGGACCAGGCTTGCTCTGGGGGCCGCAGGCCGGAAGGGGGCACGCTGGGCACCGAACCAGGTGGCACAGACACCCAGGCGGCCCCGCCCCCGGCTGCGCCCAGGGAATGGGGTGTGGCAGGGGAGTGGCCCCGGGGCCGGGCCGTCGGGAGGAACACCTCCCAGGGGATGCCCAGGCCGAATCCAGCGCCGTCGGATCCGCGAGTACCCTCCACCGAGGCCGCTTCGCGCCTCCCCACTTCCGCCAACCTTGAGAAGGGCACGGCGGGCGGGATGTCGGGGACGCACGTACCTGGGCGGGGGCCAGCTGCAGGAGCGCCGCGAGCAGCAGGCGGCGGAGCAGGGGGCCCATGGTGCCCGCAGGGGCCGCGGGCCTGGGGCTCCGGCATCGCCCTAGCCGGGCGGCGCCAGGGACAGCGGCAGCCAGAGCCCCATGGCGCGGGCCGGGCCGGGGCGGGCGGGGGGCGGCTCCTCCGCGGCCCCCTCCCGGGCCCTGGGCGCAGGCAGCGCAGCACAGCGCAGCGGAGGCAGCGGGAGGAGCCGGGCGGGTGGGCGGCCGGCCGGCGGGCAGCGGGCGGCTGCAGGGACGGCGGGGGGCCCGGCCCGGGCTGGCGGGCGGGCCGCTCATGTGACCCAGACACGCGCTCCCCACCCGGCCGCGGGCAGGGGCGGGGGCGGGGCGGGGCGGAGGGGGCGAGGCCGCCCGCAGGCCCGCCCCCTCCACGCACCCCCTCCCGCTGCAGCAGGGGAAAGGGGACGCACCGCCCAGAGGGCCGGGCTCGGAGGGCGGGCGTGGTCGCAAGGAGTGGCCGGGGTTGGGGGTGCAGGGCCTTAAGGAGGGAGCTAGGCCGAGAAGGCTGAGAACCACTTTATTGCACGCGTTCTGGGGAGGGGGCAGTCCCGAGAGGGAACACACGGCGGGCTCCATCCGCGTGAGAGGCTCAGGGGGCCATGGTTCCGGGGCCTGGGGGAGGCTTGGGTGGTGGCTGCAGCTGCTGCCTCCGCTGCTGCTCCTCCTGGAGCCTGGCTCGGTTGGCCCTGCAGGAGAGAGCACCAGGGCGGTTGGCACGGGGACCCTACAGGTGGTCCCAGGGCAGCGAGGAGAGGGCAGGGTAGAGCAGGGACAGACCTGGCTCGGGCCCGAGTGTCATTGTAGATGGTTGTGATGATCCGATCCTTCTCATCCATGAAGCTACGGTGCACCTGCTCCAACTTCCTGCAAGGCGGTTACAGTGAACTCTGGGTCCCCCAAGCTCTGCGGTCCCCCACTCTAGGGCGTCGGTGCTTTACATCTGTGGGAACCTCAGCCTAGCTGCCTGTGCTGGGCGAGGAGAGCAGTCCGGAGCGGCCCGGCTTGTCCGGGGTCCAATGGGGACCCAGCCCCGGGCTGTCCTGCTGAAGGTCAGGCAGCAGCACTGAGCATCAGGGCGGTCCCCAAAGAGCTTGGACAGGGTTGCGTGCCTAACGCCATCACCGCACTAGCCGGCTGCTAGTGGGCGCTGCCTCTGGGTACCTGTGCTAGAGCCTGGGTCACGGCATGCGGCATGCGTGAGAGCGGCGGGGACACAGCTGGCTGCCAAGCACGTGAGGACAGCTGCTGGGGAGGCAGTTACAAAGCATTTGTTGCTGAAACCGGTTTGGCTCAGTGGATAGAGCGTCGGCCTGCGGACTGAAAGGTCCCAGGTCCGATTCCGGTCAAGGGCATGTACCTTGGCTGCGGGCACATCCCCAGTAGTGGGTGTTCAAAAGGCAGCTGATCTATGTTTCTCTCTCATTGATGTTTCTGACTCTTTATCCCTCTCCCTTCCTCTCTGTAAAAAATCAGTAAGATATATTTAAAAAAACAAAACATTTCTTGCGCGTGACTTTGGGTGGCTCCACCACTCCTGGCAGTCAGCACCAAAGATTTACATGCCAATTATAAAACATCAAATAAACCGGAAATGCCAGCCCTTCCTGCAGAGCTGCCTTTGCTGCGCAAGAAGAGGCTCCAGAGACCTACTGCATACAGTTCTCAGCTTGAGAGACACAGAGGGGTGTGGACGGCTCACTGGCCACACCGGGCGTCACTCCCCCTCTTCCCGCTGCCCACCCTCCGGGAAAGGCACCTGAAGGCAACGTAGTGCAGGCCCATGCCGGCCAGCATGACCAGGAGGCAGTAGCCCAGCACCCGCTGGTTGTGCCTGTACTGCTGCCGCCTCCACTCCGGTCTCTGCGGCCTCACGCCATGAAACTGGGCCCAGTATTGTGCGTTTGGGGGTTCCCAGGAGCTGCTGGGAAGGAGAAAGAGAGATTGTGTGGGGACGAGGCTCCCCAGGAGATTTTGAGGAGAGGAAGCGAATTGTAAAATTCTGTACCTATGTGCCTGATGAGCAGGTCTGGGGTGGGCGGCGGCTCCTGGGGGCTTTGGGGGCGCGGCTGAGCGGAGCTGGTGGTCGTAGTTGCGGCGGCTCTGCTCCCGGCTGAGGACTTGGTATGCTTCGCTCAGCTCCACAAAGCGGCTGTGCAGGGCTGGGTTCCCGGGGTCCCGGTCAGGGTGCAGCTGAGGTGAGGCAGGACTCCCCTCATCTCACTTCCCATGCTCCCCAGGACCCATCTCGATAATATTCACCCACAAGGGCTCCAGTCATTGCAAGCTTAAGAAAAGATTCCTGCCCTAACCGGTTTGGCTCAGTGGAGAGAGCAATGGCCTTCGGACTGAAGGGTCCCAGGTTTGATTCCTGTCTGAACACTGACCTTACCTCTCAGGCCCCCAGGCCGGCCACCCCTCCAGAAAGCCCGAGTCAGGGAGCACTCCGCCTCCCTCCCCAGCTGCTGCCCACCTCTCACTAGATGCCGGGGGGGGGGGGGGGGGGGCAGGTTTTCTCACAAGCAGGCAGGTCAAGAACAAGCCCCGCCCATCAGACAGAACCCCTGGCTCCCCTCACATCCTGCCCGCCCTCTGCCCTTAGGGCACTTCCCCCTCCCTGTGATCTGAGGGAATGGGTACCAGCCAGAGAGAGCCACCAGCTCCATTCCTGGGAATCTGAAGGGTACCCCATCTGGCTCAGAATTGCCCTCCCTCCTCCTTGCCTAGGACCACGGGTACCTCCTTGGACTTGGAGAAGAAAGCGCGTTTGACTTCTTCGGTGCTGGCACCAGGATGCACCCCCAGCAGTTCATAGTAGTTACTGGGACCGGACCTGTGGAGAGAGGCCAGAACCTGTAGGGGCTACAGAGACGTAAAAGATACCTCTTTCCTGCTGTCCCGCCCCGCTGGGCCACACCCCAAAACGCAGCAACCAGCTCAGGGTGCACGGCCGGGACAGGAGACCTAGCTCCCAACAAGCCCTCCTTTCTGAGTGTTTGGGGAATGGTGCAGATCAGGCCAGCCTGCCTCAACATGGGGTCCTCAGGCTCCTTGTGTCAGAAACTCCCGAAAAGCTTAAGACAAGATTCCTGCCGAAACCGGGTTGGCTCAGTAATAAAGCGCCGGACTGTGGACTGAGGTCCCAGGTTCGATTCCGGTCAAGGGCATGCACCTTGGCTGCGGGCACATCCCCAGCAGGGGGTGTGCAGGAGGCAGCTGATCGATGTTTCTCTCTCATTGATGTTTCTGACTTTCTATTCCTCTCCCTTCCTCTCTGTAAAGAATCAATAAAATATATTTAAAAAAGAAAAAGATTCTTGAGCCCCATCTCATTCCTGCGGATCGGAATCTCCAGGGCAGGACCCAGGAATCTGTATTTTTGTTTCATAAAGCCCGCTCCCAGCGCTGCTCCACAGCCACAGGGGCTGTGGGAAGAGCATGGGCGTGGGCCAAACTCCCGCTGCCTCTAGCTCGCTGTGCAGCGCCCGCGGCCCTCCCCTCATCTAGTCCTCCGTGTCCTCAGCAGGGAAGGTGAGGGTACCCGAGACCACGCTGTAAGGCACCTGACAGACCCTGACAGATCCGCACCCGGGGCAGGGCCTAGCGCCAGGCAGGCCCTCCGCAAAAACCCACGGAGCCTCCGGGAACGCACTGGCCCCCCCCCGGGGACCGACTCACCGCTGCCGGGCGGCCTCTGCGAAGAGCCGGGCGGGGGGGCTGCGGGGCCACAGCCGACAAAGGCACAGGGGCAGCAGGGGCAGCATGGCGGCGGGAGGACAGCTGGTGAAAGGAGGCCATAAGGAGAGGGCATGGGGACCAGACTGCACGCACTCCGGGGGTGGCGGGAAGGGGCCTGGCCCCCATTACCGGTGAGGGGAAGCTGAAGCAGCCCCTAGGACCCGGGGGCAGGTGGGGCGTGCTGACTCCAACCCAGACCCCGGGATCCTGGACCTGTGCTGCCTCGAACCCGGGCCCTTCCCCACCGGCCCCGACGTCTGGACAGCCAGACGCGAGCCGGAGACCCCAGCCCGACGCGGGAGCCTGGGGGAGCGGGTGAAGGAGGAGCCATACCAAGCCCCGCCCCCGCCGAGCTCACGGCCTCCATTTCCTGCGCCGATTTAGGCACCACCCCCTGCCCTAATTGGCTGATACGCTCAGGCCACGCCCACCACACCGGAAGGGCGATGGGGCCCTGCCCCCGTAACCCATTGGCCTTTGACACCTCGGGCCCGCCCCCCGGGGCTGAGGCCTGTGAAGGCGGAGGGAGAGGTGGGGGCATCTCCCCGGAAGTGGGCGGCACCGAGGCTGACGCTCAGTGCGGCTCTCGGCCCAGCTGCCCTGGCTCTGTCGCAGAAACGTGGCTGTCACGCCGCTTTGCAGGAAACGCTTTTCACAGAGCAGTTTGCACCCCGTAGTCGACCCGGACCCTCTGGAGAGCCTGAGGAGAGGCCTCGGCCCTCCACCCGGCAAGCAGGGGGCAAAACTGACTGGTGTGGCTCAGTGGTTAGAGCGTCGGCCTGCAGACTCAAAGGCCCCAGGTTCGATTCTGGTCAAGGGCATGTACCTTGGTTGCAGGCACATCCCCAGTGGGGGGGGGGGTACAGGAGGCAGCTGATCGATGTTTCTCTCTCATTGATGTTACTGACTATCCTTCTCCCTTACTCTCTGTAAAAAAAATCAATAAAAAGTTTTTTGTTTTTTTTTAAACTGAGGCTGGGCTTTCTCTCTTCCAAGCCCCTTGTCCGGTCTCTCTCACCCACCCGGCTCTCCCGGCGGCCCCTCTCTGCCTCGTGGAAACAGCATATGTCAACGGAATCCAAGAATAAAGTCCTTTATTGTCCTTCGAGCTGCTGTGGTGGCTGGGATGCGGACCCTAGGACCACTCAGGTGGGGCTGCCCTGGACCCGGCTGTAGAGAAAGATGGCACCTTTGGCGGAAGGGCAGAGCTCGGCCCACATTTCGGTCTCCTGCAACCTCCTCACCCTCTGTGGGGAGACAGAGATGGGGACGTGTAGCTCTCAGGGCTCCTGCAGGAGCTGTGCCCAGAGCCCCTGAGCTCAGAGTCCTCAGCACCGTCCAGTTCCTATGGAGACATGTGAAGAGGCTGAACCCAGATCCCCGGCCCCGCCCTTGGGCATCAGGCATCCCCCCACCTCTCCCTCTGCCTTCACAGGCCTCAGCCCCGGGGGCGGGCCGAGGTGTCAAAGGCATTCCCTGTGGCTCTGGAGAAAAGCTCAGAGATTTGGGAGCCCCCACAGACACGCATCAGCAGGCCTCTGCAAGTCCCACCCCCAGCTCCTGGTCCGAGCCGGAGTGTGCCACCTCGCACCTGTGTCTCCACAAAGATAATCCCTGTGGACTCGTGGGCCTCCGGTCCCCCACTCAGGTAGCGCTTCCTCACCTGCTCAGAAGTCAGGCTGCACCTGAGGGAGACATGAGGATGGCCCAGTGGGTGCCCCGTCCCGGGGGGGGGGCCCCTGTGGAGCCTCAGCCATGCTCGTCCACCCACACTGCCTGCCCAGGACCCAGGACCCTGCCCCCCCTGCCCCCAGGGCTCACTCACTGGACGTAGAACTCGGCGCTGGCACGGCCCGCACTGGTCTCGTTGCGTGCGATGCCCAGCAACAGCGGCTGGCTCAGGGTGAGCAGTGGCAGGTTCACCTGGGGCCAGGGTCCCACCTGTCAGTGCTCCGTGCCCACAGCCCTGCCCCTCTCGCGGACACAGCACAGGCATTTACAGTTTTAGCTCAGCTGCCCAGATTGCTGCATGCTGGGTCTTGGGCATGGTCACTTCACAGATGGGAAAACCAGGCCAGAGATTTAAATAATTGGCCCAGAACCACCCAAGGAAAATCGATCAATCAGCTTCCAGTTACTTCTCCTTTCCACAAGCCTTGGAGGAGTAGGCAAGGCCTTTACAGTGTTCAGCGTGTAAAGAGAAAGAACTCGGGGGCCACAGGAATGAGGGCTGGGCTTCCACTCCATGTGCCCAGCTGCAGAGCCAAGTTCTCCCCTCAGCATCTCACGCCTGCAGACCCTCCCACCAGCCCAGACCAAGGTTAATTCCGGCATGTTCTACCACCTCCGGCCCAGCCCCTCCACCCCGTCCGGGCCACCCTCACTCACCTCATTACTGATCTCCTGGAGGACGCTGGAGAAGAGCTCCCGCACCACCAGCTGCCCCGGCAGGTCCTTGTGCAGGGGGCTGTCGCCGGGGCACAGGGCCTGGGAGAGCGGAGGTTCAGCTCCTGTCCCCTCCTCGCCTGGCCCTGCCTGCCCCGAGACTCGCCGGCCCTGGGGGCCTGTTGTGTGCAGTGTAAGTGCTGGTGGCCCCCTGGCCCAGGCCCTCCTTTTCCAGATGGACAATCAGAGGGCCCCCTGGGTCCTAGCCCCCATCCTCTAGCCTCTCACAGACTTGGAGAAGGGGTCAGTGAGGAGACTGGGGGGTGGCCTTGAGCAGAGACTTTCACAAGAACCAGGCCAGCCCAAACCGGTTTGGCTCAGTGGATAGAGCATCGGCCTGAGGACTGAAAGGTCCTGGGTTCATTCCGGTCAAGGGCATATACCTTGGTTGCAGGCACATCCCCAGTAAGGGGTGTGCAGGAGGCAGCTGATCCATATTTCTAACTTCCTATCCTGCCTTCCTCTCTGCAAAATATCAATAAAATATATTTAAAAGATAATTATAAATTCTTGAAAATAAAAGTGCTAATTAAAAAAAAAAGAAAGAAAGAAAGAAAGAAAGAGCCGAGACCGGTTTGGCTCAGTGGATAGAGCATCGGACTGCGGACTGAAGGGTCCCGGGTTCGATTCCGGCAAGGGCATGTACCTTGGCTGCGGGCACATCCCCAGTAGGGGGCGTGCAAGAGGCAGCTGATCGATATTTCTCTCTCATCGGTGTTTCTGACTTTCTATCCCTCTCCCTTCCGCTCTGTAAGGAAATCAATAAAATATATATTTTTTTTAAAAGCGGGGCTGTCTTAATCTTGGTGCCTTGGCACCCAGCCTGGCATCTCACCTGAGGCTCTGGGTGCCCCCCAGGCACGTCCACCAACCCAGGGGCTTCAGCCACCTGCCGGGAGCGGCGCAGGAAGACGAGAAAGTCATCGGTGGTGGCCAGGGCGGCGCCCACCCCTAGGGGGTCTGCCAGATAGGCTTGCTGGTTGCCCCAGTCGGCAGCCCCCTGCTGTCGCAGCCAGGCGGCGGAGCCGGCCCAGTTGGTGCCCAGGAAGTCTCGGTAGGAAGTAAGGCCCAGGTGCAGGAGCAGCCGTGGGCCCTGCGAACCAGCGGGTGCCAGGGACGCGGAGTGCAGGCGGAACTTGGGAGCGTCAAAGAGCCAGGGCTGGGTCTGCAGCCGGCTCTCCCAGGCGACAGCGATGGCTTTGTCCCCTCCTGGCAGTGGGCGCCGGTCGTAGGCTGGGCTCAGCTCCGCCCGAACTTGATCCTCGGGCAGCCCGCCCGGGGGGCACTCCAGCAGCAGAGACACCTCGGGGTCCATGGTCTGGGCAGGGAAGCTCTGGGGACGGTCACAGCCAGGCCTGTCACCTTGGGGGACCTAGAGCTACCCCCAGACCTACTGAGGACCCCCCCCCCCTCCAAGCCCCTTTGCACATCCCAGGGCAGCCAAGTGTCTTAGCATCCAGCCAGCTGCCAGACATCTCAGGGACTCCCGGGCACCCCTACCACCCGAGGCCCTGGGTCCGGTCACCCCCAATGTCTCCCACACCCAGTGCTCAGGACCCCTCCCAGGGTGCAGAGCTCCAGCCTCCAGCCGGACTCACCTCCAATTCAGCCCACAGTCCCCGCCCCTTTCCCCGAGCGGAAGTGCCCGCCCCTCCTGCCCCGGCTTCTCATTGGCCAGCTTCGGAGCCGAGCCCGCCCCTCCTGCCCCGGCTTCTCATTGGCCAGCTCCGGGGCCGAGCCCGCGGTGCAGCCGCCCCGCCTCGCGAGTCGGTGAGCTTTCGCCCGTGAGTCGGTTCCGCCCGGATCTAACCCCCCGGGCTCCGGGCTGCCGGCCCCGCCTCCCCGGGCCCGATCCTGACCCGCGAGCCTGGAGCGCGGGGCATTGTGACCCCGGGCTAGTCCAGACCCGCCAGGCCTCAGTGTCCTCGGTGCACCGGGCGTTGGGGTGGGAAGTGAATTTCACGCTATGAATGTCCCCCGCCGCCCAGCTCCCACCTCCTGAGGCCGCGGCTCTCTGGGGGGGGTTGGAGTCATGGCAGGTCCTTAACATCCCCACTGGCCCCTGCGCCCCCAGGTTTTGGCCATGAGCTCTGGAGAGAGGGAGCTGGAAGCAGCAGGGCCCAGAGGTAGACGGGCTCGCAGACCTCGGGAGCAGGTGCGCCCCTCCCACCCTCACTCCCCTCCCCACGGTGGGAGGGAGAGGTAAGGGATCTGAGGGCCTGGGTGGCCTGGGGGGTGGGGGGTCACACTGTTCTCTGGAGAGCACAGGGACTCCTTCCTCTGGTCCCCCCATGGGCAGCAGGACAGGGTCACCACAGGGACCAGGAGCCACCTCTGAACTCTTACAGGACCGAGATGTGCAGCTGTCCAAGGCTCTGTCCTATGCCCTGCGCCATGGGGCCCTGAAGCTGGGGCTTCCCCTGGGGGCCGGTAAGTGAGGGTCTTGGAGGCTGCGGGAGAGAAGGCTCCAGCCCAAGGGGCAGTGCCAGCCTATGGGACTGCTCTCCCTCCCCGGGGGTCCCCCCACAGCCCCATGGGGACTGCTTACAGGCCGCCTCCTTCCATTTACAGGGAAGACCCAGAGCCCAGCATCATTTCTGGGGCAAACTGGGGCAGGAGCCTCTCTTTTGGCCAGGCCTGCGGCCCCAAAACATCTCAAAAGTGGGCGGGGTGAGGATGGTGGTGCAAATAAGGTTTATTGAGTACCCTCTTTGAGTCAAGTCCTGTACTAAAAGAGTCCCTTCATCTTTCTTTAAAATGATTTGATTTCAGAGAGGAAGGGAGAGGGAGAGAGAGTTAGAAACATCGATGGGAGAGAAACATCCATCAGCTGTCTCCTGCACACCTCCTACTGGGGATGTGCCCACAACCAAGGTACAAGTCCTTGACCAGAATCGAACCCGGGACCTTTCAGTCGCAGGCTGACGCTCTTTCTACTGAGCCAAACCGGTTAGGGCCACATACCTTTTTTTAAAATATTTTTTTATTGATTTCAGAGAGGAAGGGAGAGGGAGAGAGAGTTAGAAACATCTATGATGAGAGAGAATCATTGATCAGCTGCTTCCTGCAGGCTCCCCACTGTGGATCGAGCCTGCAAGCTGAGTATGTGCCCTAGACTGGAACTGAACCCAGGACCGTTCAGTCTGCAGGCTGAAGCTCTCTCCACTGAGCCACACCAGCTAAGACAGGGTCACTTTATCTTTGTGCCCCTCCATGGGGCAGATCCTGCTCCCTGAACCCTTGTGATCCCCAAGCCCAGACTGTGCTCTGGGGGTGTGTCTCCCCTGTGACCTCTGACTTAGGCTGAGCAAGTTCAACTCCGAGCTCCCCGTCCGCCCGCAGGCGGCTTCATGCCCCTGAGCTCCCATCTGCCCGCAGGCGGCTTCGTGCCCCTGAGCACCCATCTGCCCGCAGGCGGCTTCATGCCCCTGAGCTCCCATCTGCCCGCAGGCGGCTTCATGCCCCTGAGCTCCCATCTGCCCGCAGGCGGCTTCGTGCCCCTGCGCGCCCTCCTGCAGCTGCCCCAGTTCCGCAGCTTCTCCGCCGAAGATGTGCAGCGCGTGGTGGACACCAATGGGAAGCAGCGCTTCGCCCTGCAGCCAGGGGACCCCAGCACCGGGCCCCTCATCCGGGCCAATCAGGGCCACTCCCTGCAGGTGGGGCTAACGGGACAAGCGGGAGAGCCAGGGGGACCCTGGCCTGTGAGGGGGTCTCACTGCTGTCCAACCCCCCATCCATGCCAGGTACCTGAGCTGGAGCTGATGCCCCTGGAGACGCCGCAGGACCTGCCCCTGACGTTGGTCCATGGCACGTTCTGGCAGCACTGGCCCTCCATCCTGCTCCAGGGCCTGTCCTGCCGCGGAAGGACACACATCCACCTGGCCACAGGACTGCCTGGGGACCCTGGTGTCATCAGTGGTCAGTTTCCCCACCCCCTGTTACTCCCACTCTCCCAGGTCCCTCCAAAAGTCCAAAGCCCCCCATACCTGAATACAGCAGCACCCCATTTCCGCACTGAGCCCAGGACCCCAGCCTGCCCATGGTTGGTCACTACAACCCCAGATGCCCCAGCCCCAGTTCCAGTTGTCTCTGCAGGCATGCGGCCAAACTGCCAAGTGGCCGTCTTCATCAATGGGCCCCTGGCCCTGGCCGGTGAGTGGGGGTGTGGCCGGGTTGGGGGGGCGGGGGGAGGCGCGCCTCAGAGAGGGCCTGAGTCACAGCTCCGGCTCTGGCTGCAGATGGGATCCCCTTCTTCCGCTCTGCGAATGGGGTGGTCCTGACTCCGGGAAACGCTGACGGCTTCCTGCTTCCCAAGTACTTCACAGAGGCCCTGCAGCTCCTGCCCGCCCGTGAGCCCCCACTCCCCGTGTGAAGCCTGAGTCCTCGCCAGCCCCAGGCTGACCTAGTCTCCCTTTCTCTAACCAAGTCCTCTCGGTCCCAGGAAAACGCCTCTCCTTGGCTGGTGATGAAGAGACAGAGAGTCAGAGTGGCCCCCAGCACAGCTCCAGAGGAAGAAGGATGATCCGACAATAAAATATATTTTTAAACATATTATTGATTTTTTACAGAGAGGAAGGGAGAGGGTTAGAGAGTCAGAAACATTGATGAGAGAGAAACATCCATCAGCTGCCTCCTGCACGCCCCCTACTGGGGATGTGCCCGCAGCCACGGTACATGCCCCTGACCGGAATCGAACCCGGGACCCTTCAGTCCGCAGGCCGACGCTCTGTCCACTGAGCCACACCGGTTTCAGCAACAATAAAATATTTATTTAAAAGGAAATGTAAAAAGATGAAAACAAAAACCTTCCAGTTTGAAACCATCAGTTACCATCCTGTGTCTACAGCCGGTCTCCTGTGACCTCAGGGGCCACAACTAGGCCGGGGTGCTGCTGCCGGCCACTCAGAGGAGGGAAGGGGGTGCTGCAGAGCCCAGACCGCCCTCCCCAGCGCGGGGCACGGCAGAGTCTGGCCCGGCCGGGGCCCTGGTCCGCACAAAGCCGGTGACAGTGCCAAGGCGCCCAGCTCGGAGCGTGCAGAGGGTGTGGGCAGTGAGTCCCGGGGAGCGCGGGCTGAGGAGCGGCCGTGGTGGGCGGGGAGCGGTGCGGGGCAGGAAGACGGGCCTCAGAAGGCCTCGTGGCCGCCCGTGAGCTGCAGGAAGAGGTCCTCGTCCAGCTCCTCCCCGCGGGCCCGCTCCCGCGTGGACAGGAAGATGTAGCCCCCGATGTACTCGTGCACGATGCGGCAGCTGGCGGACACGCAGCTGAAAGCCACGTTGATGTGCTCGTCAAACTCGATGGCCACCTGCGGGGCGGGCGGTCAGAGGGGCTGGCGGGCTGGGAGAGGGGCACCGGGCTGCCCGGCTGGGTCTGGCCGCCCCCCTCCCCGCTCCCCCCCAGGCCCACCTGCCGGATGTCCCAGTTGACGTTCCACTGGCGCATGTTGCTGAAGCGCCAGGTCTTGACCACGTCGCCCACGGCCAAGTCGATGCGGATCAGGCGGTTGTTGGCAATGCCCAGGATCTCATCTTTCCTGCTGCCCTTGAACCTGGTCGCCGGGAGGACAGACGTGAGCAGCGGCCCCAGCCCGCCTGGTGCAGAGCTCAGGAGTGGGGTGTGCAAGGGAGTCACTTAGGCCCTGACCGCTGTGGCTCAGTGGACAGAGCGTCGGCCTGCGGACTGAAAGGTCCCAAGTTTGATTCCGGTCAAGGGCATGTACCTTGGTTTGGGGCACATCCCCAGTGGGGGGTGTAGGAGGCAGCTGATGATGTTTCTAACTCTATCCCTCTCCCTCTCTGTGAAAAGTCAGTAAGATGTATTTTTTAAAAAGGAAGTCATTTAGGTTCCCTGGGCCTCAGGTTCCCCATCTGGAAGCGGGAGTCGGCCGGTGTAATGATTGTAACGACATTCGGCAGCGTCAGCAAGTAGTCTCGGCCTTTAAGTAACGTTTAGCCCGGCTGGCGCGGCTCGGTGGCTGAGCTCCAAACTGTGAGCCAGGCAGCCACGAGGGAGGACATACACCCGGTCAGGGGTGTACCCCGGTTTCGGGCTCCGTCCTGGCGAGGCGTGCGGAGGCAGCTCGTCAATAATTCTCTCATCATTGATGCTTCTCTCTCCTCCCTTCCTCTCTGAAAAAAAAAATATATATTTTTTTTTGCATAACTAACTTTTCTGTATCATCTGTTGCCTCAGTCATATCTTCAGAGGCTTGGAAAATGGGGGGGCACCCCCTGTCTCAGCAGCTGCGTTGGCCCCGACCCACAGACCAGCTCCCAGAGGCCGGGAGAGGACGGGTCCAGGCAGAGCCGGGACGGAGTTGGTCTCTGTTCTCCTGGCCCAACCCCTCTCTCTCTCTCTCCCTCTCTCTCTCTCTCTCTCTCTCTCTCTCTCTCTCTCTCTCTCTCTCCCTCTCTCTCTGTTTGCTGTGGGGGTGCAGGATGGATGGGGCACACCGGGTGCCCTCAGCGAGCTCTGCCCACAGAGACCGGGAAGGGAGGGGGAGAGGAGGGTGGAGAGGACCGCTGGGCTCTTACTTGACGATGAAGTAGGAGATGCCGAAGTCGGGCAGGGACTGCCAGGCCTGGATGAAGCGCAGCTGGGCCTCGGACAGGGAGAGCTGCGCCACGTTCTGGTGGGCTTCCAGGATCCGGGGGGTGAGCTGTGGGGCCACACCGGTGAGGGGCACCCCGAGTCCCAGCGGCCCCCCGCCTGTCCCTATCCGCAGAGCCAGGGCAGGGCCAGGGCCCATGGGGGCCCCCAGAGCGCACCCTCTTGCCACCCGTCACTTCTGAGCTGAGTCCGGCCAGAGGAGGACTGGGCAGCTGGACCATGCCCCCGCCTCTGGGAGGGGACCAGCACGCCGTCTCGGGGACACGGGTGGGGTGGGGTGGGGAGAAGGAGTGAGTGAGCACGTGGCTTTCCAGGGGAAGGCTCTGGAGGTCCAGGGACGAGGTGGCCAGGTCAACGCCGTGGCCAGTCCTGCCACCCACTGTAGAGGGCCGGCCCCAGGGGAGCAGGGGTGATGGTGAGGAGGGGTGACGTGACGGGGAGGAGGGGGATGGTGCATTCTTTAAATCAGTGTCAGCTGAATCCGAGGCGCCAGGCAAAGCCACGTCTTGGAAATGCATCCACCAAAAAGGCTGGATGAGTTATCAGTACTGACTTTTAACTTGCTCCAGGTGTGTGTGTGTGTGTGTGTGTGGAGGGGGGAGGGCCTTGAAATGTAGATTCAGCAGAGTCCCGGGAATGAGGGAATGAGTGGGGCCTGGGCCCACTTAAGCTCCTTTGATTTTAAGTCTTTTAATGTGAAACCCCTTTCTGTTTTAGTATAAATAAACACTGTGGTTGGGTTGGGATTCCCTGTCTCTTCATCAGAGAGCAGATTCCACCCAGCCCCAGCTTTATTTCCTACTTCTGTGTCGTCTATTCTTTCCTCTATTTCTCAATGCCCAGCCCCTCTACTCAGTAACTGGACCCTACTCCTCTCTCCACGCTGGTCGTGGAGAAGAGAGGAAAACCCCAACAACCCACGCCCTCTGGCACCTGTTTGGCCTTGAACTTGCGTTGGAAGCGGGGGGCCACAAGGCCGTAAGGATTGAGGCCCTCGGTGGAGGCGTCGGGGCCCTGGGGCTGGCTGCCCGGCCCCCCGGTCCCCGTGCGCTGCAGGCTCAGGAAGGCCAGGATGGCCTGCACCTCGCTGGCGTAGCTGCTGTCCGCCATGGTGCGGCCCTTGGAGGCCAGTCGGCAGCCGGCCATCCAGCGGGCGTACTGCTGCTCCTGCGGGAGAGGGGGGGCTGTGAGGCCCGGCCCAGCTGGCTCAGTCCCTGCCCCTCCCGCCTCACCCGCCCAGCCCTGCCAGCCTCACATCCTGGCACCGCAGGTAGAGCTCACTCATGCCCTCGGGGGAGGGCACCAGGAGTTTGATGCAGAACTTCTGGCCTGAGACGTTGACATCGGGGACCACCTCACAGCCTGGGGGGAGGAGAGGGCGGGTTGGAAGGCTGGAGAGGGGATCCCGGCCGGACGGAGAGGTGCTGGGGCCAGGGCCAGCGCACAGCGGTCTGAGCGCAGCAGCCTCCCTGGCTCTCGGAGGAAGCGGGGACGCCTCCCCAGCCAGCCCCCCACGCACCCTTGAGGTTGAGCTGCTGGATGGGGTCCCCCGGGGCCTCGTCCTGGCTCTTGTAGTAGCTCAGCGTGGTCTCCTTAAACACCACCCAGTGCTGGCGGTACCCCTTCAGGGTCAGCTTCCGGGGCCTGCGGGAGGCGGAGGGCACCGGCCACTTCCTCCCCTCTGCACCCCGCCCCTCCCACCCCACCCCCGCTGCCACCCCTGCCCCCACTCACCGCAGGATGCGGAGGTGGTCCCTCAGCTCCGGGATGGCGGTGAGGCTGTCCTGGGGAGGAGAGGGGTCCGAGGGCCTGGCTCTGACCCTGACCCCACCAGCAGACCGCACCCCTCCCCACCATCACCCCTCCTCCCCGTCATCCCTCCTCCCCTCCCCCCTCCCCACTGTCACCCCTCCTCCCTGTCACCCCTCCTCCCTGTCACCCCTCCCCTCCATCACCCCTCCTCCCCCTCACCCCTCCTCCCCGTCACCCCTCCTCCCCATCACCCCTCCCCACTGTCACCCCTCCTCCCCGTCACCCCTCCTCCCCCTCCCCCCTCCCCTCCATCACCCCTCCTCCCCCTCACCCCTCCTCCCCCCCTCCCCTCCATCACCCCTCCTCCCCCTCACCCCTCCTCCCCGTCACCCCTCCTCCCCGTCACCGCTCCTCACCAGCACGTCGGTGCGCGCTGAGCCCTCCAGCTTCACCTCCAGGTTGCTCAGGGCGGCGTCCAGGTCGTCCAGCCCCGGGTCCGCGCCCGCGGGCTCGCTCACCTCCCCGCTCTGCGACAGCTTGTTGATGTGGTACTGGGCGGCACAGGGCAGGCGGCTCAGCGGGCAGCCCGTTCATCCAGCCCGGCCCTGAGCCGGGCTTCTCTGGGGAGGGCCCCTCCGCTCCGGCCTGCCCGCGCCCCGCCCCGCCCCCGGCCCGGCCGCTGGCACCTGCAGGGCCGCGAACACCATCATCTCCTCCTCCGTGCAGTCGATCTCCTCCAGCAGCAGGTCCCAGCGCGCCTGCTCGTACAGCTGGGTCAGCCGCACCGGGTCTGTCTGCAGCCGTGGGGGAACGGGGATGGGGGGCTAGGTTGGTCGGGTGTCCGTGCCCGGACCACCCTGTGCCCAGGCCTCTGGAGCCGCAGCCCTGCCCGGCTCAGGGAGCTGCCACACGGGCGGACAGTGCCGGCCCCAGCCTCACAGTCTGCCTGCCCCGTAGCCCTGCTTCCTGGCACCCTTTTCCCTCGCAGCTTTTTGTAGGATGTTTGTCGTGCACCCCACATGCTGCTGAGGGCAGAAGGGGACCAAGTAAACCAATCAATAGATAGGTGAAGGGGTCCGAGAGCGTGATGAAAGCTATCAACAAAACAGCTGCAAAAGAAAAAAGAAAAGAAAGGAAGAAGGAAAGAAAGGAAAACAGCTGCCAAGGGTCGGCTCAGTCATGCCCCAGTGGGAGGTGTGCAAGAGGCAGCTGATCGATGTTTCTCATTGATGTTTCCCTCCCTCTCTCTCTCTCTCTCTCTTTCTCTCTCTCTCTCTCTCTCTCTTTCTCTCTCTCTCTCCCTCTCTCTCTCTCTCTCTCTCTCTCCAAAATAAATAAAAACATTAAAAAAATGCTAGCCAACTGGTTTGGCTCAGTGGACAGAGCGTCGGCCTGTGGACTGAAAGGTCCGGGTTCGATAGTGGTCAAGGGCATGTACCTTGGTTGCAGCAGGAGGTGTGCAAGAGGCAGCTAATCGATGTTTCTCTCTCATCGATGTTTCTGACTTTCTATCCCTCTCCCTTCCTCTCTGTGAAAAATCAATAAAAAATATATTTAAAAAAAGAAAGAAAGAAGAGCCACAGAAAAAGCACATCACTGGCTGGGGGACAGGGTGGGGAGGAACCGTCACTGGTGGGCACTAGAGGGCCTCCAGGGGGACAGGAATGCGCTAACACTGGCCCGCGGTAGCAGTTGCACAAATGTACAAATTTACTGAAAATACCCGAACAGGATGCTTACAGTGGGTGCCTCTGCGGTATGTGAATGTCTCAGTGAAGCTGTTTAAAAAACATTAAAAAAAACAACACAATTCGAGGATCCTTTGTGCAGCTACCAGAATGGCCCAGGGAAGAGGTGGGAAACGTCCCGTGGGGGTGAGGCTGTGGAACCCCCCTGCTGAGGGTGCCAGTTGGTTCGACCGCTTTGGGAAGCTGCTAACAGTGACCTCACAGCAGCTGCCCAGACCCAGCAACTCCGCTCGGGGTGCGCGCCCTGCAGAAATGTGCACCTGGCCCTGGCCGGGGAGCCCCGCTGGTTAGAGCTGTGGTCGGCAAACCCATCAGTCCACGGAGCCAAACATCAACAGGACAATGACTGACATTTCTTTGGAGGGCCACATTTTTAAAACTTAAACGTCTTCTAACCCCACTTCTTCAATATAGACTTGCCCAGGCCGGGGTATTTTGTGGAAGAGCCACACTCCAGGGAACAAAGAGTCGCATGTGGCTCGAGAGCCGCAGTTTGCCGACCACGGGGTTAGAGCATCCTCCCGATGCACCAAAGTTGCAGGTTCGATCCCCAGTAGGGGCTCATACAAGAGGCAACCAGTGACTGCATCAATAAGTGGAACAACAATTCCCTCTCTGAAATCAATCAATATATGACTTTTTAGAAAAAGTTAACTCCCCCATTTCTTAAAGAAATGTGTACCTATGTTCAGCAAAAGACACATGAAATGTTCATAGCATGTGTTCTTTTTTAAAAAAATATTTTTATTGATGTCAGAGAGGAAGGGGGAGGGAGACAGAAACATCAATGATGAGAATCATTGATTGGCTGCCTCCTGCTGCCCCCCACTGGGGATCGAGCCCACAACCCAGGCCTGTGCCCTTGACCGGAATCAGACGGGGACCCCTCAGTCCGCAGGATGACGCTCTATCCACCGAGCCACACCGGCTAGAGCTCCTGCTGCTTTATAGACCTTCCAGGACTATTTAACTCTCTAAACCATCATATATTACATTAACAAAAATGTAATTGAAACCCACACAAAAAGAACACCAGAAACCAAGTGGATTTTAGATATCAGGCAACAGACCACATGGAAAGGGGAAGCAAGGTGACTCCTACGATTGCCCTCCCCCCACCTCCTGGAGAGTTTCTAGGCTGCGGCCGGGGGAGGAGGACCCCACACGCAGCTCAGCGGCACCCCGAGCTGAGGAGCGGGGCTGGGAACCGGGGCGCCCCGAGCTGAGGAGCGGGGCTGGGAACCTGGGTGTCCACAGGACAGGGGGGAGAGGAGCCAGCTCGGCGCAGAGGAGCTGGGGGGTGGCAGAGGCTCCTCTCGGGCCTCAGCTGAGAGCTCGGGAGCATCTGTGTGAGGAAAGGACCCGGCTGGCGGAAGAAGCCTCTGGAAGCAGCGGGAAGGACACTGACCAGCCCTCCCACAGGGTGGGCACACCCCGTCCCTGACAGCCAGGCTGGAGAACGAGTCACCCATGGCGTCGGATACCCCGAAGCTGTTCCCTTTGCAGGGTGAGTTAGCCTCGGCTGGCCCTGACCGGTGTTGCTCAGTGGATAGAGCCTTGGCCTGCAGATTGAAGGGTCCCGGGTTTGATGCTGGTCGAGGGCACATGCCCAGGTTGTGGGCTTGGTCCCTGGCGGGGGGCGTGCAGGAGGCAGCCGATCAATGATTCTCTCTCATCATCGATGTTTCTACCTCTCTCTCTCTCCCTTCCTCTCTGAAATCAATAGAAATATTTTTATTTATTTATTTTTATTTTTAAAATATATTTTATTTATTTTTTACAGAGAGGAAGGGAGAGGGATAGAGAATTAGAAACATCGATGAGAAACATCGATCAGCTGCCTCTTGCACGCCCCCTTCTGGGGATGTGCCCGCAGCCAACGTACATGCCCTTGACCGGAATCGAACCCAGGACCCTTCAGTCTGCAGTCCGACGATCTATCCACTGAGCCACACCGGTCTTGGCAGAAATATATTTTTTAAATGGTATCTGTGCTATAACCCCTAAAGCAACGGCTGAAAGAAAAAAAGCACAGCTAGTCAGGAGCTGGGAGGGGACAGGCACACTGGCCCGGCCGCAGCGCTGCCTCCTCCAGGAAGCCTTCCTGAGCACGCCCCGCTGTCTGCACGGATGTGGGTCATCTCTCCCCGACACCCCGGCATCCATCCAGGCCCAGAGTGAATGACTGGGTGGTGGATGGACAAATGGACAGAAACACAGACCCTCACAAGCTCTGAGAGCCCTGGACCCAGGTCCCCAGGTGTCATAGACTCAGCCCTGGCCCCGGCCCCGGCCCACCTTGGGGTCCAGGTCGAAGAAGCTGTAGTACTTGAAGCGCAGCCAGAGCGTGTCCCCGGCCCGGACGCCCTGCTGCATGAGGCACCGCGACGAGTCCAGCCACCTGGGGAAGAGGGGTCAGGGTCAGGGGTCAGCGCTGAGCCCCGGGGGCGCGGCGGGGTGGGGGTGAGCACACATATAGGAAAGGCCTGGAAGCAGGAGGCCTGGGTCTGGGTGAGCAGGCACAGGGTGTGAGCCCTGGGAGTGGGGGGCCCCGGAGCAGCGGGGGGCGGGGCACCTGCTGTGCAGCTGCGTCTTGTCCAGCAGCGAGCCGGGCCGGGGCAGGCGCTGCAGCAGGAGGGGGTCGGGCGGCGGCTGCGGCCGGCTCAGCATGTGGTAGCAGGCCTCCGTGTGGGCACTGTCTGAGAAGTGGGCTGGCATGCCCCGGAACAGCGCAGGTGCCATGCCTGGAGGGCGGGTGGGGTCAGCCAGGCCGGGCCCCGCCCCCGCCTCCCCCCCGCTGGGCCTCCTGGGCCTGCCCCTGCCCCCCCACCCCGCTCCCCTGCCCTGGCCCGCCCCGTCGGTGCTCACCCCCAGCCAGGACGACCTTGGTCAAGTCATACACCTCCTCCTCCGCCTCCTTCTCCTTCTTCTTCTTCTCCTTCTTCTCCGGAGCCCGGAGCAGAGACAGCTCTTCGGGGTGCCGGATACCTGCGGGAGCCGGGCCTCAGCGGGGAGCAGCCGTTGGCCTCCTGCCTCCCCACCACCACCACCAGGGGTGCCTTGGGGCAGGTCGGCCCCGCAGGCAGGACGGGGACGAGCGGCGAGGACAGCATGACAGTAGCCGGGCCTGTGAAGGGCGGGGCCAGCCCCCTTGCTGACCCTCGCAGGGGGACGGGCTGGGGGTGGGGGCACCGGGGACTCACTGAGGAGGCGGCAGATGGCGGCTACGGCCTGGAAGAGCGGCTGGGAGAAGCTGGCCCGCAGGCGCAGGGCTCGGCGGTTGGGCAGCCGCAGCAGGACGGGCCGGTGCTGCGGGCCGAAGAAGAGGCGCGCGTCGGCCAGGATGCCGTACTTGTCCAGCGTCCAGTGCGTCTGCAGCAGCCACTGCCTCTTCTGCTCCCACCAGATGCCGTGGTCCGACCAGTCCTGCTTGCGGTCTGCGGCCGGGGAGCAGGGGGGCGGACATCAGCCCGGAGGGCCTGCCCGGCGCTGGGCACGGCCTGGCATCCAGAGGCCGGAGGCCGTGTGCCCGCCCCAGCCCAGGCCCAGGGCAGGGCCAGGCCAGGTCAGCCTGAGGTCTAGGACCAAGGTCACGGCTGAATGGCAAGCTGCTGGCTGACCCTGCTCATCCTCTGGGCTCAGTCACTGCATCACTTCCCAGGGAGCCCCCACCTTGGTGTCCCCGTCGCTCGCACCCCAGCCCACGGCGTCCCTGGCCCCTGGCCTGGCCGGGGCCTCCTGGAGCTGGAGGTGGGCAGAGGCGGCGGCAGCCCGGGTCGGCCTGGCACACGGCAGCAGGCACTCCGAGACCGCGCAGTGGTGCCCGCTCTGTGACCTCTGTGCCCGGTTTCCAATGAGTGCGTGCCAGTGGTGTCCCCGCCAGGACAGGGAGCGGCGCCCCCAGGGGAGGGCAGTGTCTGCGGCCACTGGCCGGCATTGCCGTGGAGGGAGCGCCCTCTCACCCAGCCAGTGCCCAGTGACGGACACGGTGCTCTCCTCCCCCGGAGTGCGAGCTGGCACGGGTGGGCCCCCGCCAGGTGCAAACCCCCCTCCCCGTGCAGCCCCCCCATGTCACCTGTGCGACCAGGAGCCTTCGCCTGGCTCTGCGCCTCTCCCCGCCCTCTCGGTTCTTTGCTCCTGTGTTTGGTCCTTGGCCACCAGCCTGGCCAGTCCCTGTCCCCAGTCCCTGAGGCTCCCTCCGCAGCCATGGTCCCCTCTTGGGGTCTCCCCCTTAGTGAGCCCCAGGCACAGCCACCAGCCTCGCTCCAGGAACCCGCTCACAGGCCACGGCCAGCCTCTGGGTCTGGGAACGGGGTGCCAGCCCGCCCCCAAGGCACGCAGCTTAGCCTCAGCCTGTCCGACAGGGACAGATGGGGGCCTCTCTCGCCCCCAGAGGCTGTGCCACTCCTGGGGGCTGATGACAAAGATTCCCCTGTGGGGCCGGTGCCCTCCCTCTCGTCTTCAGACACCACGCTCCCTCCTGTCGGTCCCACCTCCTGTCCGTCCTCCCGTCCGTCCTCAGTGCCAGTGCCGACCACCACAGGGCTGGCTCCCTGCCCCCCCCCCACCCGAGGGACCTGCCTAACGTCAGCCCTCACCCCTCAGCCCCTTGTGGCTCCCTCCGCCTCCAGGGGAGTCCGGTGGCCTTTCGACGGCCCGGGGCGCTCCGGGGTCCCCCCTACCTGGGTGTCCTGACCTCGCTGCCTCCCCGCTCCCTGCTAGGCCCCTCCCAGGCCCGGTGCCACCCCCTAGACCCAAGCCCACGCTGCTCTGTGAGCCCCTCCCAGGCCCGGTGCCACCCCTAGACCCAAGCCCACGCTGGCTCTGTGAGCCCCTCCCAGGCCCGGTGCCACCCCTAGACCCAAGCCCACGCTGGCTCTGTGAGCCCCTCCCAGGCCCGGTGCCACCCCCAGACCCAAGCCCACGCTGCTCTGTGAGCCCCTCCCAGGCCCGGTGCCACCCCCAGACCCAAGCCCACGCTGCTCTGTGAGCCCCTCCCAGGCCCGGTGCCACCCCCAGACCCAAGCCCACGCTGGCTCTGTGAGCCCCTCCCAGGCCCGGTGCCACCCCTAGACCCAAGCCCACGCTGCTCTGTGAGCCCCTCCCAGGCCCGGTGCCACCCCTAGACCCAAGCCCACGCTGCTCTGTGAGCCCCTCCCAGGCCCGGTGCCACCCCTAGACACAAGCCCACGCTGCTCTGTGAGCCCCTCCCAGGAGGCCAGGGGCTGGCGCGGCCCAGGCCGGGAGGAGTGCGTGAGACACTGGGGATGAGTGGGGACAGGAGGACGGCACAAGGTCCCCATGGCAGGGGCTCGGAGCTGACGGGACTGCCTGGGGAGCCCTGCAGTGGGTGGAGGAGTGGCTTCCGTCTGTCCGTCTGTCTGTCTGTCTCCCTGTTTAGCCTCTTGTGTTGCCACGGGCTGTGCTCAGAGGCCGGAAAAATCTTCACTGCTAGCCCCGCTCGCCCCGCAGGCCTGCAGCCTTCTCCCGAGGGACCCCCTGTTCCCAGCTTCTGCTCCCACAGCCTCCTGGGCCCTGCCTTCTGGAAGGCCCTCACCGCCTTTGGGCTGAGCCATCCTGGGCCCTGGCTGTCCCTCTGGCTGTCCCCCTGGCCTGTCCCCCTGGCCTGTCCCCTTGGCCTGTCCCCCTAGCTATCCCCCTGGCCTGTCCCCCTGGCCTGTCCCCCTGGCCTGTCCCCTTGGCCTGTCCCCCTGGCCTGTCCCTCTGGCTGTCCCCCTGGCCTGTCCCTCTGGCTGTTCCCCTGGCTGTCCCCCTGGTCTATCACCCTGATCTGTTCCACTTGGCCTGTCCCTCTGGCTGTCCCCCTGGCTGTCCCCCTAGCTATCCCCCTGGCCTGTCCCCCTGGCCTGTTCCACTGACCTCCCTCCAGGAGGCACGTGGCGGCTGCTGGGTCTGGAGGCCCACGCACCCTCCCGCAGGCCACATGGCCGTCCCCCGGCCCCGGGTTGGGCGCTCACAGGCCTGCCCCCAGCTCTGGCTATGGGGTGTGCCTCCCGCCCCCCAGGAAGGGCCAGTGCGCCCCGGCAGGGAGAGGTGATGGGTGTCACTGCCCTGCTCCTTCCAATGGCTGATACCACAGGCTGCGCTGTGTAACTTCCTGTGGGGGGCAGGGCCCTCCCACCCGGCTGGGCCGTCACCAGCCCTGCGGGCTTCCGCCCGGGAAGAGGGGGGAGCAGACCCCCAGTGTGACCCCCTCAGCCCAGGCGAGGCCCCTCCTGGCCCCAGAAGTGGAGGAATGGGGGGCTCAGAACCGGCTGGGGCGGGGGGAGTGAGGGGGAGGGAGGCCAGTGGGAGAGGGGAAGTGTCTTTTTTGGGACAATGATTAAGCGGGGCCTGAGTCACTGTGACACTGTTATCTGGAGGGCTGGGCCACGGGATGGGCCGGGGGACGCGGGGAGCCCAGGGCGGGCGCTCACTGATCTCCTCCACGATCTTCAGCAGCACCCCGCCGATGTGCGACTCCCCGGTGACCCGGAGGGTGACGAACTCGGCCTCGGGGTTCTCCTCTCCCACGAACACCCGCAGCTCCCAGGACGCATCGATGTAGTCCCCGGTGGCCGTCTTCATGCCCGCCATGGCTGCGGCGGCTCTGGGGGGACAGGAAGCACAGTGGGCAAGGCGCCGGGCCTGGGTTCAAGTTGGAGAGACCCCACGGTGCCCTGGCCAGGTTGGGGGCGCAGAGCAGACCCGCAGGCCTGTACCCCACAGCAGCAGCGAGACAGAGAGCTGAGCTGTTCCTGCTCAACCTCAGACCTCTCCCCCACCACCATGGTCAAGCTGCCAGCTGCCCCAAACCCCCGGAGACCATGCTGCCCAACCCCCTCCCATCTTACAGATGGGGACACTGAGGCCCAGTGAAGAGTAAGAAGGGGCTCACTCAAGAGCACCCCGCTTGATGGCAGAGCTGGGCACAGCCTCCACTTGCCTTCCCAGTTCACAACTCACCCCCAGTCCACACTGGCAGGCTGCCACCTGGAAAGGTTGCCCCAGGTCAGAGAATAATCCCAACCCCACGTTTGGAGGTGCGATCCCAACATGCCAGCCCAGCGAGGCCTCCAGGGCAGTGGGGAGTGCGGGCTGTGCCTGAGCGGGCCCTGGGGCTGGGCTGGAGGAGGGGGGAGGGAAGGAGGGGGAGGAAGGGCCCATCTTACCTTGCCTGCACGAGGCTGGGGCTGCAGGCGGAGGGTTGGGGTGCAAGCCAGGCCTGCCTCCGCCCGAACGCCTGCAGGTGCCTGCTGCCTCCTCCGCCTCCGCTTTCTCTTTGGCGCTTCCTCCAGGGGCAGCCCTGGCCTCTCAGGCAGGGCAGGCTCAGCCCCTCCCCAGGGCGGGCTGGTGGCTCTGGGTTCAGGAAGCCAGCTGCCAGCGCTGCTGCTGTGGGCGGGTGACAGGGTGGCCCCGCCTTCGTTCCCCGTGAGCACAGGAAGCAAGGGAGGAATGAGGAGGACCCAGCGCCACAAAAGGGTCCCCTCGCGGGAAGGGGTGCTCAGTTCAAGAGAAGCCGTCCATTTATGCTCGTGGCTAGGCCCTCTGCTGCCAGGGCCCCAGCTTGTCCTGCCCGCACGGGGCTGGGGCTGCAGGCGGAGGGCTGGGGTGCCAGCCAGGCCTGGCCTCCGCCCGAACACCTGCAGGCTGCTGGGTGCCTCCTTCTCCACCCTTTCTCGTTGGCACTTCTCCCAGAGGGCAACCGTCAGGCGTGGGTGCCTGCGGGCTGTGAACCACCACCGATGCCACGGAGAGCCACCGGGTGGAAAGGATTGGGCCCTGGTTTGGGACCTGGTGGTCAAGTCAGCGCAAGGCCCAATGTCCCTTAACCCCGAAAAGATATTGAAGGCCTGAGGGAAAACGCTTCCTCCAGTCTTTCCTGTCCCGATAAGGGCCTCTGTTTCTGAAATTGTCCACTGCAGAGCTGCTCTGGAAACAGCTGGACAGAACTGGCCCATCATTCACAGCCGCCCTGCCCAGGGGCTCCCCTCCCACCCCAGTACCCCACGGCTCACTCCTGTCCAGCTCCTCCTCAAAGGTGAGCTCAGGGCCCTGCAGCCCAACCCTTTCCCGCCCTGCCCTGGGACGGGTGCTTTGGGGGAGCCGGGCTGTGTTGTACTCTGTTTCCCCGAAAGTAGGACATCCCCCGAAAATAAGACCTATTCACTGTAATATAAGGCACCTCCCCCCTCGAAAATAAGATCTAGTGCATCTTTGGGAGCAAAAATTAATGTAAGACACTGTCTTATTTTCAGGGAAACAGGGTAGGAACGTGGCCTTTCCGATTAGGGCTGGAGGGAACGGAACCCGCAGAGTGGCGCCGACGATGCGGGATCCCTGTGGACAGGTTTTCTGAGCTCCCCGGGCGGGGAGGGGCCGCAGGGACTCACCCCCAGGGGAAAGCCAGTTTATGCAAAGTCAAGGCAGCAGGAAGTGCAGCCAGCTGCTGGCCTCAGCGGTTCCTAGCCCAGAAAGCTACCCTGGGAGCAAAAGAGGAAGTTTTACTCCTGCCCCAGAAGCAGTCCCAGTCCAAGAAGGTTCTAGAAAGTTTGTTGTGACCATGGACAAGTGTAACCAAAAACCCAGTTGAGCGCAGCGAGTTATTTTTAAAAAATACATTTTCATTGATTTCAGAGGGAGAGAGCTAGACACATCAATGATGAGGATCTTTGATCGCCTGCCTCCTGCACACTCCCTCCTGGGGATCAAGCCTGGACCCTGGACACGTGCCCTGGTGGGGAATTGAACCAGGACCTCCTGGTGTGTAGGCTGGTGCTCAACCAGAGCCACGCCAACTGGACTCATCGTTTCTCTCCCTTTCCCTTCTGTTCTTAAAATCAACGCGAACATAAAAAACAAAAAGCAAAACCTAAAGCACACAGCGCTGACAGATCAGATCGCTCCAAAACAAGTCCAGAGCATGTCTTGCCACGGAAGCAGTTTTGGTTCTGGGGTGGAAGTTCTCTGGGTGGAGCTGGAGTCTGGTGAAGAACGGACAGGGCAGCGTAGGAATCGCCCGGGTTTGGCTGAACTTGGCCACTGAGTGGGGGTGACTTCAAGCTCTTTCAGCTGTTCAGAGTGACAGCACCCCCTAGTGAGCACCAAGGCAAAGCAATGGGACCGAGGCAAGCTCTCAGCCCCACGTTAGAAAAAGGCCCAGGTCTTGTCAATGCAGACACGTCTCCCCATCCAGGCTGACCCCTTGGAGACCAGCCACTGAAAGACTTTTGATTTAATGATTTATTTTTAGTGATGTTCATTTGTTGTACAGTTTTATTCACTAGTGGCCCAGTGCATGAAATTTGTGTGTATGTGTGGGGGGCAGTGGTAATCGTCAGCCCGGTCTGCATCCTCTCCAATCTGGGATCCCTCAGGGGATGATGTGGGATTGGGCCTAAACCGGAAGTCGGATAGCCCTCTCACAATCCAGGATGGAAGACTCCTCTAACTGCTCGTCTGCCTGCCTGCTAGGCTGCTCATCCCCAACTGCCCTCCCCTCCTGGCCGGATCGCCCCTAAATCTCTGCCTGCCACCATGGCTTTGTCCTTAAGATCTCCTAGCCTAATTAGCATATTACCCTTTTATTAGTATAGAAGATAGGTTTTTATTTTTTTAAATCTTTAAATATATTTTATTGATTTTTCACAGAGAGGAAGGGATAGGGAAAGTCAGAAACATCGATCAGCTGCCTCCTGTCCCCGACCGCCCCCCCCCACTCGGGGATGTGCCCGAAACCAAGGCACATGCCCGACCAGAATCGAACCTGGGACCCGTCAGTCCACAGGCTGACGCTCTATCCACTGAGCCAAACCGGTTTCGGCAGTTTTTAATTTTTAAATGCATTTTTATTGACTTCAAAGAGGAAGAGGAACATCAATAATGAGAACCACTGATCTGCTGCCTCCTGCAGGCCCCCTACTGGGGATTGAGCCCACAACCTGGGCATGTGTCCTTGACTAGAACTGAACTTGGGGCCCTTCAGTCCACAGCCTGACACTTGAGAGCCAAACCGGCCAGGGCTCATTGGCCGATTCTTGTACTGCCCTGACCAGGGACCAAACCTGTCACCTTGGTCCATCAGGATGATGCTCTAACCAACTGAGCTGCCCAGCCAGCCCACTTTAAAGCCATGTGGCAGAAAAATTACTCAAGGACACCACAAGGTATAACCACGCCTGACTGGCTTGTTTTATTGGAGAAGGGGACTCGGAGCTAACAACATGAAGACAGCTGGGACCTGAGGTCGGGAACAATACCCTCCCCTCCCCATTCATGCCCACTGCCCCAAATAAAAAATAACCAACTATGGGAGGGCAGCTGAGACAGCGACTGGCAACAGGGGACAGAGACATGGAACTCGAGGGCAGCGGAAGAGACCATGCATGTGCTGGGAGCTCCCAGAGGCAGCGGCTATAGATAACGTGGGTACAAGTCTCTGTATCTTCCACACAGGTCTGTATAAATATAGAGATAAGTTGTCTGCTTCCCCCTTCTCTCCCTTCTGCTCCGTGCTGCTTGCTGCGGTCCCAGCTCCTCTTTCCACACGAGGACAGAGGGAAGAGGGATGATGAGCAAGTCATCACCGAATTGCGATCAGACCCACATCCATCAGCTTCTGGATCTTCTGTGCTATGACAGGATTCTTCAAGTGTCTAACGAAGAAGAGGCAAAGCACGAAATGAGACTTAATGTAAGAGAAGTCTTACTTGTTCTTGGAGCAAGCCCCAGTGCTCACCCCTGGAAGGTACCAACGGGAGGTGGTTGCGGACAAGTTCCGGCAGGAGAACGCGAGGCCTGCACTGCCCCGCCGTCAGGACCTGACCAGCTGCTCCGCTTTACGGGGACAGCTTGAAACGGAGACCATTCGTCCCAGCAAAACTGGTCTTTCTAATGAACCGTTTAAGCTACCATGACTAACATACAGTGGAAGCCCTTCCAGTCCACCTTTACATTGCCAACCTTCAGAATTTCCAGTAAGAATCACATAATAAACACCCTACTCAGGCTGATCACAGGTGTCCCCAACCTCACGCACTGCCACTGATTATCCTTCAAGGCCATCTCCCCAGCTCCACTCACTCGCTAAGTGCCTGAGGGTCCTTCTGCATTTGCTCCAGGATGAGCCGCATGGCAGGGTCACTCATGATCTGCTGCACCTCAGGGTCGGCCATGGCCCGTCGCTTCACATCTTCCGGGCTGTCGTGTCGGTTGTACTGGGCCATCATACAGCGCTGGTAGCCATCTGCAGCCTCCTGCATTCCGGCAAAGCCAAAGGGGAGGGTGTTAGCACATCCCACCTCACTGCTTCAGTACTGAATAGTGAATACAGTCCTCACTCCAAGATAACAGAGGCAACTGAGAAGGACTGAGACACACACACACACACACACGAGAGGAAGCATCAGTGAATGGCCACGGAAGAGGAGAAGCGGGGGCAGGGGAGAGCCAGAAGCAGCCCACCTTACAGTTGGAGTCCAGCTCTAGTGCCTTCTGGTAGACATCCATAGCTTTTGTGTAGTCCTTCATTGCTTCCAGGGCAGCTGCTTTCCGTGTGTACCCCTTGACTGCAGACAGAAATGGGAAGGGAGGGTGAGGCCTTATCCAAATGCAGCTCCCAGGGCTGCTTCTCTCTCCCCCTCACCAGCGCCAGCCCCTCACGCCCGTGATGCCAGCGGCCAAATGGTACACAGCGAGGACACAGACATGCTCTTGCTGTTCAGCCTTCTGACCAGGACAAAGGGACGGGCAGAGGCGGCATGGAGGCACTTACTGAAGGACGGCTCTAGCTGGATACACTCCTCACAGTCCTGGGAAGAAGATGCAAAAAGGAATTAGGCTCATTCCTTTCAGGAGCTACTTCAAGGCAGACTGCTCTTTTGGAATGACAAGCTGACCCATCACCACCCAGAGCCCCTACGAAGGATTCCACTTTTGCTTCCAGTGCTCTGTTAAACCTGGCGTCTGGCTGGACTGAATAGCAGCCACAGCAAAAGGAGGGCCGAGGAGTCAGTTAAGCAATACAAGGGACAACAACTCCAGGTTAGGGACCATCCCATCCAAGTGGCCTGGACTTTTCAAAAGGCTGATGACTAAAACACACACACACATGCCCTGGCCATTTCAATGGTTAAGAGTGTCAGCCATGCACCAAAGGGTCATGAGTTCGATTCCCAGTCAAGACATGTATCTGGGCTGCAGGTTCACTCCCTGATCCTGGTTGGGATGTGTGTGGCAGGCAGCCGATCGATGTCTCTCTCTCACATCGCTGTTTCTCTTTGCCTCCCCCAAGTCCCCCCCAAAACCAATGGGCCCAGCTGGCGTGACTCAGCCATTGGGCACTGACTGGCCAATGAGCCAGGAGGCCAGGGTTCGATTCCCACTCGGGGCACGTGCCCAGGCTGCAGGCTCGATCCCCATGTGGGGTGCGCAGGAGGCAGCTGATCCATGACTCTCCCAGCACTGATGTTTCCATCTCTCCAGTCCTCTCCCTTCCTCTCTGAAATCAATAAAAAAAATAATAAATGGGAAAAATATCCTGAGGCGAGGATTGACAAAGCAAAACAAAAAATACACATACAAAAAGAAACAAAACCCCAAAAGGTGGGGAAGCTTCCAGTTTGAGAAACAAAAGAGAACATGACAACCAGATGGGAAGCATGGGCTTTAGAAACGAAAACTTTAAACCTGTATCTCTAGACCACAGACCCAGAAGGGCAGCAACACCAAGCCATCACGGACTGGGTGTTTCCAGACAGACCACATTTTCTCACCTTCCCACAAAATGTTCCCAGACTGTCTCCTAGAGAAGTTACAAAATAGCCAAGAGGCACAGAGCAGCTTTGCTCGAGAGAGCAATGGGGAATCATATCTCCCCAGTGTTGAACGTATTCGAATAACTATTCTCAACGTGACTGAGAACAGCAGACCTGCTCAGCTAAACATCAGAAAGTGAGGACGGGAAAGCGGCTGTGGAGAATGCGGCAGTTCTACAAAACACAGAACACAGAACCGTCCTATGATCCAGCGCTTCCGCTGCTAAACACGAAAGAACTGAAACCAGGAGCTTGGACAGTGCACACTCATTCATAAGAGCATTACTCACACTAGCCAAAAACGGAAAGGTGTGCCAACAGATAAACGAATGAACAAAAGGCGGCATATGCTTACAATGACACAGTGTTCCGCCTTAGAGAGGAAAGGAATGCTGATACATCTAATAGCATGAACCTTGGAGACATTATGCTAAGTGAAATAAACCAGACACAAAACAACAAATATTGTTTGGTTCCAGTTACACGAAGTACCTTGAATGGCCAAATTCAGAGACAGAAAGTAAAAGTGATTGCCAGCAGCTGGGGAAAGGATGGATACGGGGAGGATGCACTTTCAGTTTGGGAGGACAGAAGGTCAGTAATGGAAGGTCGTGATGGATGCACAAGAGTATGAATCTACTTGGTGCCACTAAGTCGTACTCTCAAAATGTTAAAAAGGCAAAATGAAACAAAAACAAATGTGAGGAAGGATTACGGGAGGATAAAAAAGATCAGGCCAGGTTAGGTGGGAATGGATGCACTTTTCCAAATACTCCTGATCACTAACAACATGGGCAAGACCAGAGAGAGATAGGTCCTGTGGGGGAGGGCAAAAGCAGGTTGACAGTTGCTAGAAAATAATACAGTAATCCTTTCTAATAAAAAAGTAATATGTAAATTGACTATACCTTTGCTACACCACAAGCCAATCAGAGCAAGTATGCAAATTAACTCAACCAATATGGCAGTTAATTTGCATATCAGCAGAGAAGTAAGCAAGCCAGGCAGGGAGAAGGGAGGGAGCCAGGCAGCGGAGAGGAGAGGAAGGGAGGCAGCAGAGAAGGGAGGGAGCTCAGGGTGCAGGAATCTTCCTGCAATGAGTCTCTAGTCAATAAACAACACAAGAATGTGTTTCCCATACTCACAACTGTAACTTACTTTTGCCCAACCCTGCATTCACAAACCTCACACATGTACCACCACCATCTTGAATCTATAATCAAAATAAGAACAGCAAGCTGCTGTTTTTTTGTTTTTTTTTTAAACATATCTTATTGATTTTTTCGAGAGAGGAAGGAAGAGGGACAGAAAGTCAGAAACATCGATGAGAGAGAAACATCAATCAGCTGCCTCCTGCACACCTCCTACTGGGGATGTGCCCGCAACCAAGGTACATGCCCTTGACTGGAATCGAACCCAGGACCTTTCAGTTCCGCAGGCCGATGCTCTATCCACTGAGCCAAACCGGTTTCGGCCAGCAAGCTGCTGTTGATGAAAGCGTGAAAAGGGCGCACACACATTCCTACGTACAGGTCACAAAAACGACCACTCCACAGACCCTCTTACCTTGAGAGCCAGCTGAAACTCCAGGAGTTTGGTGTAGCAGGCAGCTCGATTGCTGTACAATTTGGCATCTTTTGGGTTCCGCTTGATAGCTTCTGTGTAATGCTTCATGGCTTGGGGATAGTCCCCTGAGTAAGGAAAAGGGAACCTTCAGAGCCACCTCCCCACCCGGGCACATCACCCGGCCGTCAGCGAGGCCCAGAAGGCCCGGTCACACACCCTCGCCCACAGTGGCAGCACCGGGCTGCAGGTACCTTTCTGGAAACACTCATTGCCTTTGTTCTTCTCTTCCAAAGCCAGGTCTGGGTTTATGTAGGCCAGCCGCTCTTGCTCCTTTAAGATTTTCTCTGCCTAAGAAAACATAATTCTTGGAATAGTCATTTAAATTCTTAGAAACATAAATATTGGGCTTAAAAAGCCAGGTTAGAATTTTAATTTTCAAAGAGTACTGCTGGCAAGATTTAATTTTTAAGAATTTTATATGCTCATTTCCAAGGTTCGCTGTGAAACAGAATGGTATTGACATACACTTGGTACAGACATATGCCCCACAGAAAAATGGTGCATGTGTTAATAGCACGAGTAATTTCCGTGCTACCCTCCTACATAATTTATGACAACAGGCATAATACCGGTTGGGATACGTAAAAAAAATCTTGGGATATGTAAGAAAAATCTTAAGTTATACATCATTAAGAGATAGGGCAGCATCAGATAATATGACTAGAGACACTACTTAAAAAAGTTAAGGTTTATTGCTAAATGACAATAAATAAAATAGCAACAGATTAAGAGATAACGAACCACCCTTCTTCCCCACCCACCTGCTGGCACTTCTTGAGCACATCAGGCGTCCGGTGCTCCGCCAGAGACTTGTTGTAGAAATGGATGGCATCCTTGTATTTTTCTTCTTTGAAGTAGGAATTGCCAATTCGTGCGTAAGCTCTGGCAAAGACAAGAGGAAAAAGAACTTGCTAAGGGAGAGCAGACACCACGCCAGCCCCTCAGAGAAAACATGTACGACTAGAAAAGGCCCACTGCGCAGGCCCTGTGCCCCTCGGCACCTTCTGTCTCAACCCCTGCGGCCTCCTTTCCAGCCTGTGGACAGATACTGGACAACGGACCACACATGCTGTGCCCAGCAGCCCTTCTCCCCATGCAGGGACATTTAAATCCTGGACATTCCAGCCTCTGAGCCACTCAAGGTAGCCCGGAAGGTCAAGGGTACCTGGCGATCTGGCGATAGTCCTCGCGGTTCTCGCGCCCCACTTCGATGGCCTTCTCACACAGCTCCCGGCACCGGCTGTAGTCGCCCTTCTCGAAGTGCACGGCTGCCAGGGGACGGGTGAGAAGGAAGAGTCAGCCCTGGCCTCTCCCTGAGGTCCGCCTACCAACTCCCTCCCCCTCTTCCTGGGCCTCACCTGCTTGATTGGTCATGTAAGTCATGTTGGTGGGGTCCAGGTCCTTGGCTCTGTCGTAGTGCTTCAAGGCCGTGTCAAAGTCTTTCTTCTTGTAGGCTTCATTTCCCAATTCCTTTTCTTTCAGCGCCTGGACGAGGTGTGAAAGAAGTAAGTGCCAGGAAATCTAACCAAGAGGCCAGAAGAGCAAGAGCCTGTGACCAGCCCCCGGTACCGACAGCACCTGCTGCTCTCGTGTCTACGGAAGCAGTTGCTTCACACCCAAGGCCTCAGCAACCAGCTACAGGTTTTAAACAGCGGAGCTCTAGCTGTGCAAATGAGGAGTTACTTTCATCCCCGTTTCCTCTGAAAGTCCCTCTGCCACCTACGCTCCTGGATCTTTGTCAGGAAACAGAGGGCCTCTCTCTTCAGGGAAGAGGGGAGCCGCTGAGCTCGAATCGCCTCCAAAGAGGGCAGCACAGTGTGTGTCAGGTTTGACTGTGAGCGGCTGCACCAAGTTCAGTTGCTGCTGTGTGGCTGCCTCAGGTCTCGGTTGTCAGGAAATGGCAGCAGATGGGGCGGTGAGAGGATTAGAAAGGGCTGTACCGGTGGCACGAGTCTTCAGTACAGCTCACTACCACCCACACTGGAGGGCCTTTTTTCCAGCCTCGAGACACCCCAAACAACAAATGCTTCCCCACTGAAAGATGCTAAATGTGGCAACAACCTGCTGTGCTCAAGGGAAATAAGATCGTTTACGCAGGCGCCTCCTGCTCTGAAGACAGTGCAGCCAAGTGGACAACTTTCATCACACACCCTGTCCAACCAGAGGAAAGCAGCAGAAGCCTAAGGACTGACAGAGACAACACGCTTCCAGCTCACGGCACGGACAAGATCACTCACCTCACTGGCCTGCCCTGGTCACTACTCACACCGGCAGAGCCACAGCGGCGGAGGGACTATGAAAGGGTAGCTAGCTCCCATTGCCATTAAGTCTTTGAGATACACGAAGCCTATGAAATCACTTGTACCTCTTAAGAGCGACCACTTTAGCCCTCGCCAGGTTGGCTCAGTGGATAGAGCAGTCAGCCTGCGGACTGAAGGGACCCAGGTTCGATTCTGACCAAGGGGACATGCCCAGGTTGCGGGCTCGGTCCCCAGTGGAGAGCGTGCGGGAGACAGCCAATTGGTGATTCTCTCTCATCATTGATATTTCTCTCTCTCTCCCTCTTCCTTCCTCTCTGAAATCAATAAAGAAATATATTTTTTTTAAAAAGAGATCAACCACTTACGCTCAAAAATACACAGCCACTCAAGGTCTATAGATGTCCCCACCTGACATCTATGCTGACACGTGGACTGTAGTTTACGATTGTACGACAGTAACGAGAGGAAAAAAAGACCTGCTTCTTGTTCTCTGGCAGATCCTCCTCCATTGGCTCTGGTTTGGTCTCCTTTTTGGGAGGAGGAGGTGGTGGAGATGCAGCAACTTCTTCCTCATCATCCATACTGCCCAGATCAAATCCGAGGAGGACACTGAGCGTAGTCATGATCCGGGGATCTTGCAGTTTCCTAGTACACACACACAAAAAAAGGGAAAAGTAAAAACCATTCTTTCCCACAACTGATCTTTACATTACTACTTACTGCTAAAGCTCAGACTACTGTATACAAAAGCTTCTCTCTCACCCATCAAAAGATTGCTAGATTCTGTACTTACGAGTTATAACTAGGAAATACTCAACCCTTCAAAAACCCATCTATAATGAGGTAACAGAGCCCTGGCTGGCTTGGCTCAGTGGATAGAGCGTCGGCCTGCAAACTGAAGGTTCAATTCCAGCCAAGAGCACGTGCCTGGGGTGTGGGCTCGGATCCCCAGTAGGGGGTGTGCAGGAGGCAGCCAGTCAATAATTCTGTCTCATCATTGGTGTTTCTCTCTCTCTCTCCTCCCTTGTTCCCTGAAATCAATAAAGAAAAATATTTCCAAAAAATAGTAAAATGAGGTAACAGAGGTAGATTTCTTGAGTCAGCAGACAGAGAAATGAGTTATATGTATACTTCATCTGATTTCATAAGTCAGAAGAATTCAGAGACACACAGATACCAGTATAAGAGTCAGAGATACCTCTTTACACCTTACATTTTTTCAAATATATCTTTATTGATCTCAGAGAGGAAGCGAGAGGGAGAGAAAGATGGAAACATCAATGATGGCCCACCCTGGGGATCAAGCCTGTAGCCAGGCGTGTGCCCGGACTGGGAATCACACTGTGACCTCCTGGGTCATAGGTCGATGCTCACAGGTAGGGCTTTTTCTTTAAAAATAAAAATAAATATTATTTGGACTTTTAGACAGAGAAAGGATGAGGAAGAGAGTAACATCCATGTGAAAGCGAGACGTCCATCGACTGCCTCCTGCATGTCCCAACCGGGAATGGCATGAGTGACCTTTCGGTGCTTGGAACACCACCCAACCGAGCCCCACGGGCAGGGCCTGCCGCTCTTTTTAACCCCGAATTCCCGTTTCGACAGCCAACAGAGACAGCAGGGCTCATGACTATGGAAGGGATGTAGATGGTGCCAGGTCAGAATTGTAGGCGAGCAGGGAAGAGGCATGTGAGGGTTAGGATGAACATTCCAGATTATGCTGCTTTATGCTCTGCAACCCTTCCTAGAAATACAAACAAATGAAGAACCAACAACTCCTACTGCTCATTGGGAGAAAAAGCAAAGGCAGAGAAATCCTGCCGTGGGATCGAGGGGACCCCCCAGCCCCCAGTAGGATCCTAGGAAGAAAACATCACGTTCACAGCCACTCGCAGAGACAAACTTACGTGCCCAGGTCGGATGGCTTGTTCCGCAGCTGCTCTATCAGCGCCCGGTAGGAAGGGTCATTGAGCAGGGCCCTTGTCCTGGGGTCATTCTCCAACTTCTGGTACAGGTTGGGCATGTTGAAAGGGTTCATGAATTTCCTCTCTGTTCCCAACAAAGGAAAGTGCATCAGTTCACTCAAGTTACTATGCCCCTACAGCTTACCAACATTTCGGGGGGGGGGGGGACCCCTCAAAATTAATCCCTCTTTAAAGATAATGATTGGAAAAAAAAGGGAAAATGACAATGTACGCAGGGCTCACCTGCTAACCGAGCCTCCATATTCTGTAAACCCTCTTTGAGCTGAGGATTATTTGCTTCATGTTTTAAACCCTCCTCATAGGTTTGCTTGGCTTCTTCAAATCGGTTCAAGAACTCAAGAGCTGCTGCTTTTCGAGAATAGCCCTTAAATCAGCAAAGACAGACACAAAATTCAGTCACGGGCCACATAAAACATTATGGTAATGACGAACTGCATCTATGACAGTGGTCTCATAAATTATAAGAAGGCTAAAAAATTCCTATCAGCTACTGACACTGTAGTCATCCTAAAGTGGGAGGGCAATGCTTTGCTATTTCTTACGTAAACGGAGTGTAGCCTAAGTGCAGAGTGTATAAAGTCTACAGTGGTGGACAGTAGCTGCTAGGCCTTCACATCCATCCTCATGCATGGACTCACCCTGAGCAACTTCCACTCCTGCAGGCTTTCCCATCATGGGAAAGCCCTGTACAGGGGCGCCATTTTTTACCTTTCCCACTCTGTTACCATTGCCTAGAGTATGCAGTACAGTAGGTTTGCAGCCTACGAGTACAGGCCAGACTATACAGCCTAGCCGTGCTGGTCTGACCCTCTAGGTTTGCATAGGCGCACTAGGATGCTTGCACAACAATGAAATCATCTAACGGCTTAGTTCTCAGAATGTATCCCTGTTGCGATGCATGACCAGCATTAGCCTGTTTTGCTCAATGGACAGAGCATCGGCCTGTGGGTCAAGGGCATATACCTCAGTTGCAGGCTTCTCCCCAGCCTGAGCCCTGGTCAGGATCCGCACAGGAGGCGACCAATAGATGTCTCTCTCTCACATCGATACTCCTGTCTTCCCCTCTCTGTCAAAACCAATGGAAAAGCATCGGTGATTAAAAAGATGCAGGACCAGCCCAGCCGGCATGGCTTAGTGGTCAGGCGTCAACCTGGGAACCAGGAGGCCACAGTTCAATTCTCAGCCGGGACACAGGCCCAGGTTGTGAGCTCAGTCCCCGGTGCTGGGCTTGTAGAAGGTGCCGATCAATGACTCTCTCTCATCATTGATGTTTCTATCTCTTTCCTTCTCCCTTCTGCTCCGAAATCAGTAAAAATATTTAAAAACCCACAAAGAAGCAAACAAACAAAAAGAGATGCATGACTATAAAGGACACTTAGAGGTAAATCCAGAAGGTGAAGTCAAAAGAATCTACGAATCTATTTTACATTTCATGGAACAAAATAGGCATTCATGTGAAGGCTTTAAAAAATAAACAAAAACAAAAACCAGGAAGAGGAGAATATAATGCCACGATGGACACTTCAAGAATCCAGCCAACTATTACAGAGGCACACCCTCCCCTCCCCAATTCACCCCCCCCTCAAGTATTTTATTGATTTTTACAGAGAGAAAGGGAGGATAGAGAATTAGAAACATCGATGAGAGAAACATTGATCAGCTGCCTCCTGCACACCCCCTTATTGGGGATCGAGCCTGCAATCAAAATGCCCTTGACCAGAATTCAACCTGGAACCCTTCTTCAGTCTGTGGGCTGATGCTCTAGCCACTGAGCCAAACCCATCAGGGCCCAATTCATCTTATGATCAAGTGTTGGCAGTTTCTTAGGCACCATTTTCTTTCTCAGTAGTTCAAAAAAAATAAGGCATGTCTTAACAATTGATAGTATCTCAATAGATGTGATGAAATATGTTATTATTCTGAGGAATATACTTTAAATGAGTAATAAACTATTATGCTAGTCCACTGGGATAGGTCAGTGGTCGGCAAACTCATTAGTCAACAGAGCCAAATTTCTTAAACTTAAACTTCTTCTAAGGCCACTTCTTCAAAACAGACTCACCCAGGCCGTGGTATTTTGTGGAAGAGCCACACCTAAGGAGCCAAAGAGCCACATGTGGCTCGCGAGCCGTGGTTTGCTGACCACTGGGCTAGGCAATGAGCCAGGTCAGGAGGGCATGGCACTTAAGAACTGCCCACCTAACGGCACTGCTGGGCAGCCCAGAGCCCCCTCCTCACCTTGCCCCAGTCCGGCTTTAGGTCGACAGTTTTGCAGCCATCCTCATAGGCCTTCTGGTAGTCCCCTTTCTTGGCGTAGGCCGCTGAGCGGTTGCTGTAGAGCACATGGTTGTGGGGATCTAACTTGATTGCTTCCGAATAGCACTGTAACGCATCGTTGATGTTGCCGGCACTCAGGGCCTTATTGCCCTTCTCTTTCAGCTCGTTTACCTGAGGAGAAAAGGAGCCGCGATGTTTATTTAGTCCCAATGCGGAGGTGATGCTCACTCTTTGCAGCAGTCACAAACAAGAGGTTACTTTACAGATCAGAAGAGAGAAATCACAGATTAATTCATTTCTGCTTCCCAGCAAGGAGCAAATAGCCAGGCAGAGGCCTGACGCACTGCTCCCCACTAGCTCCCATGCGGCTTGGTAAGAGCTCCAGCCACTCTTCCAAGCCTCTACTCGAGCTGCTGAAGCCACGCGAGGGCCTACTCATGAGTTGCTGTCATGTGAAAATCAATTCAGCTGCACAGGTTTCCAGGGTCCCAAGGACACCGAGCACAGGCCTGTCCCTCGTCACAGGAAGAGGCCATTAGGAGGAAGTGGGGCGATGTGCACTAAAGGCTTCAGGAGGCTTCTTCAGAGCACTGGGGTGCTCTCCCATGATCAGAAAATGTACACATTTCCATTTATAGAGTGGCAATATACCACAACATGACAAATTAATGCTTTGTTCTTTAATAGGTAAAGCCAGCCCCCAAATCAGGCTTCGCCATGCTTAAATATTAATATATTAAGAGGATACAAACGCTACTGGTGGTTGAATCCCCATCCCCTTGCACATCAGGAATGAAGAGACAGGAGGACTTTAAAGGTTTAAATGAGAGTGAGCCTTGGCTGCCAGAGCAGGGGCCTAAGGAAAGGGGTTTCTCCTACAGGAAAGGGAGGGCTGCGCCTTAAATGCAAGCGCATCCACTGAGCTAAAGCTATGTCCTTTACCGCTAATCCTTCTTTCTCTTTACCCATCGTCCACCCGTGACCCAGCATACTGATGCAACGAAGAATTTTGTTAAGGGAAATGATTTTGGAACCTCCATCAGAAGGAGCTTAGAGAATCTCAAAGTGGAAAAAGGCAGGAGACCACCAAATTTAAGCCAACAAGGAACAAAAATCTTAGAACCCAGGACGGAGGCCAAAAGTTAAAAACCTCAACTCAGCTAGGAACAAGAAGCAGCTAGGAGCAGCTCCATGAAGTTATTGCCTATTCTATACACCGTCATTCTCCAAATGGAGAACTGTCAGTCAGGAAATAAAGTTTATAGGTCATGATCAGCACTTGAAAAGATCAAGTGGAAGAGAAAATATCAGCATGTAGTCCACACAACATTCGGTACCATTTTGTTAAATGTGTTAAATGGGTGCATGTATGTACTGGGTTATATGTAATTTATTTGAAAGGTACTGTTACTTAGCTAATACAATTTTGGACACTCAAATTTCCCTAAAATTGATATGTGAATCTCCAAGTTGAAAATGAAAAAAGGGGGAGAAGTCACATTTATTTTCAGGGATGTGTTTAAGACAACAGATTCTACTTAAAAACATTTTTATTGATTTCAGAGAGGTAGGAAAAGAGAGAAGCATCAATGATGAGAGAATTGATTGGCTGCCTCCTGCACACCCACTGCAACCTGTATGTGTCCTGACTGGGAATCGAAATGACCTCCTGGTTCTTAGGTCTACGCTCACCCACCGAGTCCAGCTGTTGAACTAAGCCGGACAACAGATTCTAACACCTGGGACTAAAATGCCAGGTCAAGCCCTGGCTGGGTAGCTAAATTGGTTAGAACATCATCCCAATATGCCAAGGTTGTGGGTTTGACCCCTGGCCAGGGCACATACCAATAAAGAAAGAAAGAAAAAAATATATATATAATGTATTTTAAAGAAGCCAGGTCATTTGCACAATTGCCAGGGTAAATCTGTAACCCCACATTTAGTCAGGCATTCATTTACCATCTACCTGTACTTACGACTTCTCTAAATGGCAGCGTGATTTTATCCCCTCCTCCCCCCCAAAAACCCCCCAAAACTCATTTTACTTTGGTAAAAGCAGGGAAAACTTAAAAAAATTAACAGAATGATGTGTTTCTCATTCCAGAAATCTCATCTATACATACCATAGCCTCCTTATTCCCAGACAGAATTTAATTACCACCAGGGTGGACAAAGTTAAACTTCTCCATTTCGCTTTAATTTTGTTTTAATTTAGCAAAGAGACTCGACATTTGACCAGAGGAACAATGGCTATCCTACAGCAAAAGGTTCAGCTCCGTCGATCACACCAGAAATATGAGCCATTTCGCCTCCAGATGGATCATTACGGCTGTGACAGCTTCCATCGGAACATACCCTCTGCGGGCCCGTCACAACCTTCAGGCCTGAGGGTACAGTGAAGGCATCGGACAGAACCAGCTCCAGCCCGCACCCCCTCCCAAAGGCTGAGCAGAGGCAAATCCCCGACTTCATGCTGCTCATCCTCAGCATCTACGTGTTCTGCAGCGACGCCCTCCGCCCGGTGTAACCAGAAACCGACCTCTGGGAAGTGTGGCCCCGGTCACTCCAGAACCACACACACAGACACGGGGGGAGAGAGACGAGGAGGGGGAGGGCCGCACACGGATTTGGGAAACCCTGGCAGGGCCGGCATTCGCTCCAAGGACTTTCGCTGCACCCTCCCCTTTCCTGCATGGCGCGAAGAGGTCGGCCTGCTGCTCGTCAGACCTTCACTCAACACTCTTCCATCCCGGTTTTCAGACGCAGAAAAAACAGCTTATTTTCCCCAAATGGCTACTAAGTCCCTCAGCTCCTTCCAGCGGATCCGTCCCCGCGGCCCGCATTCCTCCAAGTCAACTGTGGCCAAGTCCTCGGCGGCCCCTCCGGCGGCATTCTCTCGTCCATCTCCCAGAAGCCGAACCCCCCGATGTAGACCCGATCCCTCGTGCCTCCTCAGGGTCCCCTCGCCCACCTCCATCCCTCCCGGAGCCGCTGGCTCGACCTTCCCACCCCCCGCTTAGCCCAGAGCCACTTCCCCGGAGGCCTCCGGGACGCGGCCGCAGGCCCCTCAGGCCGTGGCGGGCCGGACTCACGCCGAACTGTCGTCTACACTCGGCTCTCCTCACCGAGTCGGGAGGCGACCGACACTGAGTGGACCGGGCGCTCCCCGCGGCCCGGCCTCGCTCCGCCGCTCACCGCCCGCGGCCCTCACGCCCTCGCCTTTCTCGCTGCCCCGCTGGCCCAGCCCTCCGCCCCGATCCGGCGCCCGCCCGGCCTCTCCACCCGCGGCCTGGCCTGCTCCGGTCCGGTCCCGGAGCGGTCCTTGGGCCTCAGCCTGCCCCTCCTTCTTCACCTGCTCCATAGCCCAGTCAGGAACCCGGTAGAATCGACTCCGTCGGCTCCGCGTTCCCAACCGCACGCGCCGCCTTCTGGAACCTACTAGAAGCTGCCGGGACCCCCAGATCCCGCCCTTCCTCGTCCGCTCACTGGCCACGCTCCTCTAAGGGCTGTCTATGCTTCTTTACTATTGGCTAAAAGTCGAGCCCATCACCTTCGCTCCTCTCTCATTGGACAGCAGGAAGCAATCCCCTTGGCCCTGCCTCCAAGGCGCCTCGGGATTGGGCTCTCCCAAGTAGGCCCCGCCCATCGTAGACTGCCCGATTGGAGGACGGACCGGAAATCTGGGGCAGCGATTGGTTACTTGCTCCGCTAATCGTGGCCGCGCTGGCCGCGCCCATTGGTCCTGTTCTTTCTGGAAATTTCCACATTTCCCATTGGGCTGACAGACTTCATGATAGAAACGCCTTCAGATGGAAAATAATAACCCAATTGGGCGGAGAGTTGCCAACACTTTGCGCTGATAGGTTCTCCCCGCTGCCCTTCCAGGGGCTGCGGGGTTTGTGGGAGTCCGTAGCGACAGCCGCCGTTTGCCGCTGTGGCCCGGGCCGCCGGAGGGCTGTGGGGGACGCCTGTTTCCGCGCCGCTTCTCGCCCCGGCGGCCGCTGTCTAGCCAATGACTCGCGCCTCCCAGTGCAGAGCCCCAGTTTCTCGCCCGTGTTTCGGAGGTCTCCGTGGTGCGGGTGACCGTCATGGGCGGCCCTTCCCCGGATCCCAGCTGTCCGGTGGCGGGAAAGGCTGGGGCCGGGGTGGAGCAGACCCGGGATCTCACGCCGGCGGGGCTGGAGGCCGCCGCGTCCCCTCCGCGGAGCCCCTCCCTGGGCCCTGTGCGGTGTGTGGCACTGACTGAAGGGAGCCACCCCATCTCCCTGATTTGCACGTAAAGGGGTGGAGGAACAAAGACCGCAGCGCGGCGCCTGACTCCCTCCAGGCGGGGGCGGCCTGGGAGCGCCCGCAACCGCAGCCCACGTGCCAGAGGCAGAGCCGGCGCTGAGGGAGGCGCCAGGAAGGGCTGAAAGCGGGAAAGATGGGCCCGCGGGCTCAAAATGCTGATGTCTGCACCCGGACTCGTGCGCAGTTCGAGGAACAAAGGAGTCACCGGGGCCTGGAGAGGGGCCCTGGGTGCGGCGCGACCGCCGTCCTTTGGCCAATGCCGTCCTCCCGGGCTGTGCGCCTTCTCGGCCGCCCGGCTGTCACATCGTGGCCAAAGTCACCGCAGATTCAGGGGGCCGCTAACTCCTCCCTGGCTGAACGCTTAGAGGATTTGGATTGGGACGCAGGGCCTAAGGCCTGCGTTTCCCACCCCCTTTCCTGTAAGGTATGGGGCTGGGAAAATAGGGGCTTCCCCCACCCCACTCGCTGAGGATGTGAGGTTTGGGGCGGGAAGATAGGGGCTTCCCCATCCCATCCGCTGAGTTGAACAATAGCGGCCCCAAGGACATACCGGAGCTGTGCGGACATCCTGCTGGACAACAAACGATCACCCCGACTTATCAAGGGTGGCCAGGTTGCAGTTGTAAGAATTTCCCGCTCATAAACCACCTGCCACAAACTCCCTTGGAACGTGCCAACAGCAGCATAAAAGAAACCCTGCCAGGCATAGACGGGGTGACTCCCCCGCCCGTGTTTTCGGACTGGGACCTCACCCGAGAGCATTTAATATTCGCTGGTACCCTGCGTGTCTTGGTCAATTATTGGCTTTGGTCAGATTCAATCTTACATCTCAGATTGGAAGCTTCCATTTCCCAGCCCCCCACCTTCATGAGAGCCCCCCACCTTCATGAGAGCCCCCCACCTTCATGAGAGCCCCCCACCTTCATGAGAGCCCCAGCCCGGGGACCGCTCCTTCCTGGAACAGGTGGGCTCCTTGGCTCTGGGCCATCCTCCACGCCGCTCCCTCTGCCGATGCCCAGCCCCAGCTCTGCCAGGCTCACCTCTCATCGCTCAGGAGACCTGGCCCCAGCTCTGCCAGGCTCACCTCTCATCGCTCAGGAGACCTGGCCCCAGCTCTGCCAGGCTCACCTGTCGTCTCTCCGGCTGAGATGGGCCCCAAACAGCGAATGCCCCCGACGTGTCAGGTGTCATTGCGGGCATTGGGAGAAATGCAGTGAACGACAGGGACACAAAGCCGTTTCGTGATGTTTGTGTTAGTGAAGGAGACAAAAAGTTTATGGTGTGTATCAACATGGATGCAGTAGAGAAACGTGTCGGAGACGGGACAGGATGCCAGGAGCGCGGGGCGGGGGGCCAGGGCAAACCTCCACGCGAAGCTAACAATTGACCTCTCTGTGCTTCAGTTCCCTCCACTTAAAAACGGGGATGAAAAGGTTTCAATGTCAGATTAAGTTGTGAGGATTAAATGATCTTGATATTTGTAAAACAAGTGGAACAGTGCCTGGCGACAGAGTAAGCACTGTCTGCTTTTGTTACAGAAAAATAAACGCACAGCCCGGCCGGGATGGCTCAGTGGTTGAGCATTCACATATGAACCAGGAGGTCACGGTTCAATTTCCGGTCAGAGCACACGCCTGGTGTCAAGCTCCATCCCCAGCAGGGGGCGTGTAGGAGGCAGCTGATCAATGATTCTCATCACTGATGTTTCTGTCTCTCTCTCCCCTTCCTCTCTGACATAAATAAAAAAAGAAATATATATTTAAAGATAAATGCACAGATGAAGATAATTCTAGACGTATAAAGAAAGCAAATGGTAAGGGATAGAGAGAAACCAGGGAGGCAGGAAAGGAAGGAGCCCCGAAAGGCGGGGTCAACAGTGAAGGCCTGAGACCTGGGGGAGGAGAAGCCAGCCAGGGCCAGGGCTCCAGGAAGGGCGAGGAGGGCGGGGCTGAAACAAGTGTGGAGTTTCTAAGGGACCCCATGACGGCTTTTCTGTGCTCTGTGGCCTTGTCTGTAAAGGGATAAGGAAGTGCCAGTGACTTCACAATGTGACTACGAGGATTGAACAAAATAACCCACACTCAAGTCTGCCAGGCCCGACACATAAAAATGTGAGAGCGGCCGAAACCGGTTTGGCTCAGTGGATAGAGCCTCGGCCTGTGGACTGAAGGGTCCCAGGCTCGATTCCGGTCAGGGGCATGTGCTGTGGTTTCGGGCACATCCCCAGTAGGAGGTGTGCAGGAGGCAGCTGATCGATGTTTCTCATCGATGTTTCTGACTCTCTATTCCTCTCTCTTCCTTTCTGTAAAAAATCAATAAAATGTTAATATATATTTAAAAATATGCGAGAGCCTTCTTCCAGAAAAGGAAAATGCAAATTGAAAAACAAGGTCTGAGCTTCAGAAGGGATGCAGATGGGAGACCCTAAAGCTTAAGCGGAAGCAGTGTCATGGCGAAGTCACGTCCGAACAGAAATGTTCGCTGTCATCATCCCCACCGATTGGGGGTTCTCCGGACTGCTGGCGACTCGGAGCCCCCGGGCGGGCAGGGGCAGGGTCCCCTTCCCGGGCTCCCTGGGCACAAGCAGCAGCTCCACAGAAGGCGTCCTGGGTGTCAGGTTAGTGATTCAGGCTGTTCCTGTGCCGCTGCTCTCAGGGCGGGGGGCGGCGGGGCGGGGGCAGAATTTGTCCAGGCACGTGTCCTGAGCGAATGACAGACAGACCGCGGGGCGCAGTTCTCCCAACATCAGTTCCCGTGGTCCAGCTCTCCCAACATCAGTTCCCGTGGTCCAGCTCTCCCAACATCAGTTCCCGTGGTCCAGCTCTCCCATCATCAGTTCCCGTGGTCCAGTTCTCCCAACATCAGTTCCCGTGGTCCAGCTCTCCCAACATCAGTTCCCGTGGTCCAGCTCTCCCAAAAACAGTTCCCGTGGTCCAGCTCTCCCAACATCAGTTCCCGTGGTCCAGCTCTCCCAACATCAGTTCCCGTGGTCCAGCTCTCCCAACATCAGTTCCCGTGGTCCAGCTCTCCCAACATCAGTTCCCGTGGTCCAGCTCTCCCAACATCAGTTCCCGTGGTCCAGCTCTCCCATCATCAGTTCCCGTGGTCCAGCTCTCCCAACATCAGTTCCCGTGGTCCAGCTCTCCCAACATCAGTTCCCGTGGTCCAGCTCTCCCAACATCAGTTCCCGTGGTCCAGCTCTCCCAACATCAGTTCCCGTGGTCCAGTTCTCCCAACATCAGAAAAACAAAACAGCGGGACCCAGGGAGCTTAACGTGGAGTTAAGAAGTGGAGGTGAGGGGGGCTTGCAGCTGACTCCTGGGGTCTGCAGCACATGGGATTTTTGTCTTTGTAAGAACTTTCCCTATTGGAGCGGGAATGTGAAGACCAAGTTCCCTTCCGATTCTGAGAACTTCCTAAAGAATATCTCATTTCCTACTTGACTGAATGATTCTAACCTCCAGCTCTCCTGCTAAGATGGAATCTGAGCCCCGACTCGCAGTGTGGGAAATGAAGTGTCATAGAGCCACATGCAGCTCTTTGGCCCCTGGAGTGCGGCTCTTCCACAAAATACCACGGCCTGGGCGAGTCTATGTTGAAGAAGTGGTGTCAGAAGGAGTTTAAATTTAAAAAATGTGGCTCTCAAAAGAAACTTCAATCGCCGCGCTGTTGATATTTGGCTCTGTGGACTAATGAGTTTGCCGACCACGGCCATACAGTTGTGCTCAATTCGGCGAACTTCTAGGGAGAGCCAGGCACTGTGCCAGATGCTTCAAGGAATAAAACGGTGGTAATTACCGTCCCATCAATTATTGAGAGCCAGCCTCCCTGCCCCCGGAGTGACCTGGGCGGTCGGGTGGCTGCAAATCCCGTCCCCATGACTCCCACGCTGCCTCCTTCCGCTCAGAGCTTGCACCCAAGGCCCGCACTGCCCACCCCGGGGCCTCCTTGCTGCCTCAGTGGTGGCCAACAGCCTTCCCCATGTGTTCAAACCTGAATTCTCCCCAAGAGCTTCCTCAGACTCTCCCCTCATCAGTGGCCTCACCATTCGTGGGCGTGTTCAGGCTAGAGAAGCCGGGGTGTCCTTGACTCCTGACTGTCCCAGCCTCATTCCGTTCACCCACAAACACTGGCAGCTGGGCACAGACGCCTTCACAGCTCCCAGCCATCTCCGAGCTCTGACCGGGACGGGAGAGGAGTGTTGGCTCCCTGAGTTGGTGTGTGTGTGTGGGGGTGTCAGAGTCCAAGGGAATCGCCAGCCTGGCTCTCAGCCCAGCCAGAGAGCTGCGAGTTGGGGTGGAGGGGAGAGGAGACTGCTGTATGCAGGGGACCACCGAGCTGAGCCAGTGAGGCCACGGACGACATCCCTGATGGGCAGTGGACCAGGGCTCTTGCCAAGGTTAATGGTATCCTTGCCCAGTTGGGGGCCCCCCGGACAGTGAAGGGGCTCCAGTCGTAACCGGGACCAAGTATCCTGATAGCCAGCAGGATGGGGGCTGGGGTCACAATGAGTGGTCCCAGGGATGATTTTGCCCACAGAGGACACTGTGCGATGTCCAGAGACATTTTTTGTTATAACTCGGAGGGTGGGTGTGCCACCGAGGCCAGGGACGCTGTTGGAACAGCCTGAAACGCCCCGGACAGCACACCGAAGTATTTGGCTGTAAACAGAACTGAGGCTGGGAAATGTTAAATGTATTTCTTGCCCTCTGGAGCTCCACCGAGGCTGGAGACTGAAACCTGCTACATGACAAACAGGTTTAAACTGACCACAGGGCAGCCCAGTTCAGTGGGTGAGCGCTGACCTATGAAGCAGGAGGTCATGGTTTGATTCCTGGTCGGGGCACGTACCCGGGCTGCAGGCTCCATCCCCAGGGTGGGATGTGCGGGAGGCAGCGGGTCACTGATTCTCTCTCATCACTGATGTTTCTCTCTCCCTCTCCCTCCTCTCTGAAATAAAAAAATACATACACTGAGTGGCCAGACTATTATCTCTGAATGCGTAGTAATCTGGCTATTCAGTGCGTGTGTGTGTGTGTGTGTGTGTGTATGTGTATACACACACTATATATCTAATATGTATATAGAGGCCCAGTGCATGAATTCATGCATGGGTAGGGTCCGGCCAGCCTGGCCAGGGGGAGGGGACATGGGTGGTTGGCTGGCCTGCCTGGTGCTTGAACTCCTGGTCAAGGGGACAATTTGCACATTAGCCTTTTATCATATAGAATATACACTGAGGGCCAGATTGTTATGCGTTCAGAGATCGTCACAGTCTGGCCACTCAGTGTGTAAATAAATGACCACAGTGCATAAGATGACGCCCAATACCAAGAGAAGGCTGTCAGGGGCACCGCAGGAGGAAAGATGGTGCAAATTCGGTGTCATCTCACCCGCTGAAAGGTGGGGGTTTGTCCCCTCCCCTTGAACTTGGTGGGCCCCGGGACTGTGCTGAGCAATGGAATACAGGAGCAGTGACTGCCGGTTTTCAAGCCTTATAACACGGCAGCTTACACTTCCCATCTTTTTTTTTTTTTTTTTATATTTTATTGATTTTTTACAGAGCAGAAGGGAGAGGGATAGAAAGTCAGAAACATCGAGAGAGACATCGATCAGCTGCCTCTTGCACGCCCCCTACTGGGGATGTGCCCAGCCAAGGTACATGCCCTTGCCGGAATCGAACCCGGGACCCTTCAGTCCGCAGTCCGACGCTCTATCCACTGAGCCAAACCGGTTTCGGCTACACTTCCCATCTTTTGAGACACCCCCTCTTGGAGCCCTGTCGCCAGGTAAGAAGTCTGCCTGCCCCGAGGTAGCCATGGTTCGGGGAAGCCCACGCTGCCACGCGGACAGCCCAGCTGTCCACCCCCCAGCCCAGGAGGGGGAGGGAAGCTGGCCTGGACCCTCCAGGCCACCCAGTCACCACCGAGCCACCGGGGCTGAGCCGTGGGAGCGGGAGGACCGAGCTGCTCTTGCTGAGCCGCCCTGCTCTTTGGACTCATTCTCCGGGCAGTCTCAGTGCCCCTGGACTGACTCGCACTTGTTCACTCGTTGGCCACGTGTCTCCCGCATCAGCCTCCGGGCGGGGCCCACGATCTGGCCACCGCCATGTGCAGCCAGTGTGCCCTGTTGGTCTGGGACTCTCATCAGAGGGTGAGCGGGAGGCTGCCTGCAGTGATGGCTGCAGTAGTTCCTCCTGCCCCTCGCGGCCCACCCTCTGTAATGGGATTTCCCGCTCCTCCCATTAAGAGGTGGCGTGTAGCTGAGACCGGTTTGGCTCAGTGGATAGAGCATCAGCCTGCAAACTGAAGGGTCCCAGGTTCATTCCGGTCAGGGGCATGTGCCTTGGCTGCGGGCACATCCCCAGTGGGGGGTGTGCAAGAGGCAGCTGATAGATGTTTCTCTCTGGTCGATGTTTCTGACTTTCTATCTCTCTCCCTTCCTCTCTGTAAAAAATCAATGAAAAAAAATTTTTTTTAAAAAAAGAGGTGGAGTCTATCTCTCTCTCCCTTCCCTCCAACATAGGCTGGCCTTGCAACCTGCATGGCCAACAGGATGTGATGGAGTCCACACAGAGAGGCTTTCGTCAGGCCTCAAGGGGCAGTGCAGCCTCTGGTGTCAGCCCCTTAGAGCCGGGCCCTGGAGACCATGATGCCATGGAGACGCCCAGTCTAGCCCACGGGAGGGTAAGAGACCGCACAGAGCAGGCCTTAGGGGTCTTGCTGACAGCCAGCCTCAGCTACCAGTCACGTGAGTGAGGCCATCCTGGCCCGTCCCCGCTGGGTGGTCAGAGGACGGCCATCCTGGGAGTGATGCAGGCAAGACCAGCAGATGAACCTCCAGCTTATCCCAGCCCGATGGCTGACTCAGCGTCCTGGTTAGTACTTTCGGCCAGTAATTTTTCACTTTCATACACAGCAATAGATAACTTAAACAATATGAAAGGACCCAGTTCAGCCCTGGCCAGTGATCTCAGTGGTTAGAGTGTCGACCTGTGCACCGGAGGGGTCTCGGGTTCGATTCCCAGTTAAGAGCATGCACCTGGGTTGCAGGTTCAGCCAGGGGCTCTGGTGGGGCGCCCGTGGGAGGCAACCAATGTATCTCTATCACATGATACGTCTCTCTCTCCCCTACCCCCTTCCACTTGCTCTAAAAATCAATGGGAAAAATATTCTCGGGTGAGAATTAACAAAAATAAAAAATAAATAAAAGGACCCAAGTTCATAAACAGCACTTCAATAATTAAGAGAACCGATTTACATTATTAATTAATTAACTAATATGTTTTATTGATTTTTTACAGAGAGGAAGGGAGAGGGATAGAAAGTCAGAAACATCCATCAACTGCCTCCTGCATGCCCCCCACTGGGGATGTGCCGGCAGCCAAGGTACATGCCCTTGACTGGGAATTGAACGTGGGACCCTTCAGTCCAAAGGCCGACGCTCTATCCACTGAGCCAAACTGGCCAGGGCTGATTTACCACATTTATAAGTTTAATCTATTAGGGGCTAAGAATTGTTTAACGATTAGAAAAAAATAGGCTTAGCGTGAGAGGGCCCCCTCAGTCCTCCACCATTTGTAAAGGAAAAAAAAGAACAAAAAATGTTTGTTAGATGTATCTCTTCTGTTAAGATTTAAAAAAAATGTATATTTTTTATTTTAGAGAGGAAGGGAGAGAGAAATAGAAACATCAATGAGAATCATTGATCAGCTGCCTCCTGCATAACCCCACTGGGGATCAAGCCCACAACGTAGGCATGTGCCCTTGACCAGAATTGAACCCGGGACCCTTCAGTCCGCAGGCCGATGCTCTATCCATTGAGCTACACTGGCTAGGGCTCTTCTGTTAAGATTTTGAGTTGTTTGAGAGAAATAGCTATTTCAACTCTGTACAATGTAGTTTAAATCTATTAGGGAATTTAATTACCCAAGTTGGTAATTGGCATTCATTTTTAGAATTTAATCTGTTGAACCTGTGAGTTAATTAAATATTTATCAAAGAATAAGTGAAAGTAGTTGTTCCTATCTTTATACAAACACGAGTAGATTTATAAATAGAAGCCTAGATTTGCAGGTTGTATTTGCATGTGTAAGAAAAACTAGTTCCTTTCTTAATTTATAAGTTTAATAAGCAGTATTAACTTAAACACAAGCAGCAGTAGGTAGCTTTTCTCTCACAAAAGCCCCTCCATCTCCAATACTAAAATTCCTCAACCCGACTTCCACGTCTGTTTCTGTGGGTCCCTCGGCCTGAAATACCGCCCCCCCCCCCACACACACACCTTTGGTACCGGCAAAACGTTAACTGTCCCGTCAGGCCAGGCTGAAACCCCGAGGCGAGGGCCAGTGGAATCGTGGCTTCCGTCCACGTCCACGCGGGTGTGGGGCCGGGCCTCTCCAATGAAACCACAAACCAAGTCCTGACCCACGGCGTGCTTTTTAATTTTATTTATCTTTTGTTGTCACTCCTCACCCGAGGATATTTTTCTTTTAAATATATTTTATTGATTTTCTACAGAGAGGAAGGGAGAGGGATAGAGAGTTAGAAACATCGGTCAGCTGCCTCCTGCACACCCCCTACTGGGGATGTGCCCGCAGCCAAGGTACATGCCCTTGACCGGAATCGAACCTGGGACCCTTCAGTCCGCAGCCCGAAGCTCAATCCCCTGAGCCACACCGGTTAGGGCTGAGATTATTTTTTCACTGATTTTGAGGGAGTGGGAGGGAGAGGGAGAAACAGCCATGTGAGAGAGACACAGCCAGTGGTTGCCTCTGCATGTGCTTTGGGACCAGGGCTGAGGCTGGAGCTTGTATGTGCTCCCGATGTATGTGCTCAGCACTGGAATGGAACCCGGGAGCCTTCAGTCCTCAGGCCAATCCTCTAACCACTGAGCCAAACTGGCCAGGCTATTTTATTTAATTTGTAAAATGGATTTGAGAGAGAGGAGAAGGGAGAGAGACATTGATTTGCTGTTCCACGTAGTGATGCACTCACTGGTGGATCCTTGATGCGCCCCGACCAGAGTTCAAGCCATAACCTTGGCGCACGGGGGTGACTGCAGAGGGATTAAGGGTACAGATGGGATTCGGCAGCCTCTCCATGGGAAGCTTGTCATGGTCACCCAGGTAATCACAAACATCCTTGAAAACAAGCCAGGTAAGCAGAAGAGAGGCAGAGGGACAGGCCCCCACGGAAGAACGGGCAGAGGAGCACCATCGCCTGGGTGGCAGAGGAGGAGGGGGCGACAAGCCAAGGCATGCGGGTGGTCTCTGGAGCTGGCAACTGCCCAGAAAGGAACACATCCCCACCGACACCTTGATGTTAGCCTGTGGGACCCGTCAGACTTGTATCCCCCAGGATTTTAAGATGAGTTGTGCTGTTTAAGCTTCTCACTTCGCGTTAACTGGTTACGGCAGCAACAGAAAACAAACACGCAGCTGAGACCGGTGTGGCTCAGTGGACAGAGCGTCGGCTTGTGGCCTGAAAGGTCCCGGGTTCGATTCTGGTCAAGGGCATGTACCTTGGTTGTGGGCACATCCCCATAAGGGGTGTGCAGGAGGCAGCTGATTGATGTTTCTCATCGATGTTTCTGACTTTCTATCCCTCTCCCTTTCTCTCTGTAAAAAATTAAAACAAAATAAATAAAGATAAAGAACACACAGGGTCACCCACATCATGTACCGAGTCGATACATCTGTGCAATCACTTCCCAGACCACACATGGCAACCAGAAACCTGGACTGAAGCCTGGGCACCCCCCACCCCCCACCCCGCAGGCTGTGCTGACCCGGGGCCGGTCTCGGCTGCTGTGAGTGCCCTGGGGCGGAGCTGCCTCCCCGGGCGGTGGGAGCAGACAGGTGGGTGGAGGCGGAGGGGATGGGCAGTGTGAGGTGGCGAGGCCCATCTTGCACTGCTGAGGCCTTAGAGAAGGGGCAAGTGGAGAGGTGACCTTGGGCACACCTGAGTACCGAATCCTGCAGGGCATGTACCTTGGTTGGGGGCACATCCCCAGTGGGGAGTGTGCAGGAAGCAGCTGATTGATGTTTTTCTGTCATCGATGTTTCTAACTTTCTAACCCTCTCCCTCTCTGTAAAAAAAAAATCAATAAATATATTTAAAAAATAATTAATTTAAATCCTCACCTGAGGGTATTTTTTCCATTGATTTTTTAGAGAGAGTGACTATGGATGTGAGAGAGACACATGGATTGGTTGCCTCCTGCATGTGCCCTGATGGGAGCCAAACGCAGGGCTCTTTGTTCTGCAGGCCGACTCTGTCCACTGAGCCAGACAGGCCCCTGCCTTTTGACCTCTCTCTGCCCTCACTCCCAAGGCCAATCACTGCCTTCCTCCCGCTGGTGTGTGTGCCACCCACCCTCTTTTTTTTTTTTTTAATGTATTTTATTGATTTTAAAGAGAGGAAGGGAGAGCTAGAAACATCAATGAGAGAGAAACACCTATCAGCTGCCTCCTGCACACCCCCCCACTGGGGATGTGCCCACAACCAAGGTCCATGCCCTTGACCTGAATCGAACTTGGGACCCTTCAGTCCGCAGGCTGACACTATCCACTGAGCCACACCGGTCAGGGCCCTTTCCTCTTCTGAGCATGGTGCCCCCAGCCCTGTCCAGGGTCACTGCCACATTCGGGGCCAGAGGCCTAAGCATTGGGGCAGGTCCTGAATGTGGTGTTTATCATTTACACCTCAATAAGCTGCCAAAGGCCAGTGTACCCCAGGGGGGCAAAGCTGGAACTGGTGATAAAAATATTCACGACTATATTTGCCAAACAGCATTAGTAGTATAGAAAGACGTAGGAGTATATAAAAAATCAATTTTTATAGTCTTTGTAAAATACTAGAAAACATTTTTAAAAAATCACCCCAATTCTTCCTCGGAAAACGTCTCTCAGACCTCAAGTTTTCAACCTTCCAATCCACTCTGTCCCCCCGCCTCCCGGCCGCTCTAGATTCCGTCCCGTCCCGTCCGTCCGCTCACCTGCCCGGCCCGGGAAAGAGAGGGGGTGGCACTGCCCGGGGAAAGTGCCGAACCGGAACCGGACGTACCTGGTCGCGTCACTTGTCACCTCCCCAAGGGCAGCCCGCCTGGGGCTCCCGGAGACTGGGTGCGGGATGGGCTGCGGGGAGGGACGCGGGTGGCCCGCGGGGAGACCAGCCGGGGCCCTGAGTGGGAAAATGTCCCGCATGGCGGGGGTCGTGGCCGGCTCTGAGAGCTCGGGCAGAGCCGGGCCGGAGCCCGGCGTGGAGGCCGAGGGCAGGAGTCCCCACGGCCCAGGAAGTTGGCCTCTGCTGAGCCAGCCCCGAGGGAGGGGCCGGGCGGCCGCGCGGCTGTCCCCCCCAGTGGGCGGGGCCTGGCGGGCACGCACGTGTGCTTACAAGTGCCGGGCTCTCCGGCGGCCGGACTACAAGTCCCAGGGTGCTCCGCGGCGCACCGGCTTGTTCCAGGCCGCGCGGCCCGCGGGCTGACGGCGACTCGGATTCCGGAGTAAATAAGGGGGAGTCCCCCGGAGCACCATTAATCGGAGTCCCAGTGGGCGGGGCCTGGCGGGCGCGCACGTGTGTAGACGAGTGCAGGCCCCTCAGGCGGCCGGACTACAAGTCCCAGGGTGCTCAGCGGCGCCGGCTGGTTCTGGCCGCGAGGCCGGCGGGCTGGAGCAGGTCGCCGCGGGCTGGCAGCGACGCGGGTTCCAGAGTCAATAAGGGGGAGTCTCCCCGGAGCACCGTAATCGGAGTCCCAGTGGGCGGGGAGCCGCGCGCGCCGCCCGCTCATGTCTCTGCCGAGCCGAGTGTCTGGCCGCCTGGCTCTGCTGCGCGCAGCGGGGCAGCTCCTCAGCGCCCCGCGCCCCTGGCCCCGCACCTCGGCGGGGGCCACGCGGACCCGCGGCACTGCCTCCGTCCCCCGCGCGCGGACCCCAGCGGGAGTTGGGGCTTGGGGGGCGGCGGCGGTGGGGCGGAGAGCCGGGGTGCGCACTTGGGCGCCCCTGGCCATGGCGGCGAAGGTGGACCTGAACACCTCCACCGACTGGAAGGAGGCGAAATGTAAGTGGAAGCAGGAGGGGGCGAGAGCGAGGGCCGCCCCACGTGGGCTTCCGCGGCCGGACGGCACCCCGCCAGCAGGCTTTTCCTGCTGAGACCGTGGAAGTTGAGGCCCCCTATACCCTGGTCAGGACTCCCCCGTTCACAGCCACGCCTCCCCCCTCCCCCCGCATTCCCAGCCCCACAAACCAGTTCACCCCAGACCGGGGCCAGGTCCCCCGTCAGGAGCGGTGTGAAGAAGGTGGTCTTACCCCCATGGAATGGGTCACAGGACACCCCCAGAAATCACCCAGGACCCACCACCTTGCTCCGGCGTGCAGGAGGGAAACTGAGGCCCAGTACAGTACTGTAGCGGAGTAGCCCAAGGTCACTTGGGAGTTGGTGGCAGATCTGACCTCGGGTTCCCGAACCCCCAGTGTTTTGCATGTGTGGCTCCTCAGGTGGCGGCGTTTTAGGCGCGGTGGCCGGGAACGGGCAGAGGGGGTAGCTGTCTCTGGTGTCCCACCTGGTGGCATCAGATAACCCCAAAGAGTGGCTTCCCCGGGCAGGCCTGTCCCCCCTCCACCTCCTCCCCGGTACGGCCTGCCTCTCTGGGCACGTGGTCTGGTGCCCTTTGGCCCTCCTCGCTGGCCTCCTGCCACTTGTTAACAGTGCCTGCCCCGCTCCTGGGGGCATAGGGCTGAGCGCCTGGGGAGCAGGGCAGAGATGGGGCATTGTGTCTGGGAACAGTGACATCACCCCCACAGGACGGGCTGGCGTCCCAGAGCCGGACTCTGTCCCCCGCCCCCCGCGCGCACAGAGCCAGGAAGGGAGGCAGCCTGACTGCAGAGCCCCAAATAGCCCAGATCGCCGGGCCCAGCTGCCCCTGCCCTTCAGGGTCTGCTCCCCGGGCGCTGTGGCCTTTCCCCGCTGGATCCCCTTTCGAAAGGTCAGGGGAGGCCGCTCATTGGCTGCGCCGGCCCGGGGAGGGGGCTTTGGCCAATGAGGCTGAGAGGGCGGGCCTTGGGCGGCCTCCGCTCCGGATTGGAGGCAGAGTTTGAGATGATGTACCCACCCCCCGAGTCGCGTGGCCCGCGCTGGGATCTTAAAGGGCCCGCAGAAAGCGCTTGACTTTGCTCTGTGAGCACAAGGGGTGCTTATGCCCTCAGCGCTGGCCCCAGAACACCGATCAGGGCACGGAGCAGGGGCTGGAGAGTCCCCCGGCGGGGGACAGCAGAGACCCCCGACAGGGGGACTGTCCCACGGGGAGCCTGGCTCCTCTGCCAGGGACAGTGACCCAGGATGGTAGGAAAGAGCTAGGGAGGCCAGGGGCCTGGGCACCAGGCTCAGATCGGCCTCAATTTTTAGGATCCAGCTCCCTGTGGCCGCCCATTCCTTGGTGCCCCTGAAAATTTCCAGATCTCCTGAAGCTGACAGGCTAGGGTTGCGGTCCGCAAGCTGCGGCTCCCGAGCCACATGCGGCAATTTGGCCCCTTGAGCGTGGCTCTTCCACAAAATACCACGGCCTGGGCGAGTCTATTTTGAAGAAGTGGCGTTAGAAGAAGTTTAAGTTAAAAAAAATTGGCTCTCAAAAGAAATTTCAACCGTTGTACTGTTGATATTTAGCTCTGCTGACTAATGAGTTTGCAGACCACTGGGCTAGGGGCTCCTGGGCTCCTGCGGTGGCTCTGTCCCTCTGCTGGGCGGGCATTCGCGCAGTCAGGCCACTTTTATTGGGTGCTTTCTACGAGGAGCGAGCGCTGTTTGGTGCTGGGGATTGAGCCAGGAGTGAGACGGAAGGATCTGTCATCACAGAGCTGCTTTAGGGAGGAATCTGCAGGCAAAGCCAGGTAAAGGTCGGAAACTGGCAGATGGGGCTGTCTGAGCTCCAGGGTCCGTCACGGGTGTGTGAGGAGGGTGGTCTGGTCCCAGGTACCCCAGCACCAGGTGCCAGGCCCCCAGCAGGTGTCAGGTGGCAGCACAGAGACCTCCATGTGTTTTAGTTACCTATCGCTGCGTGCGTGACACAAGTGGCTTCAACAGCAGGCATCTCGCTTTCTGCCGGTCAGGGTGTGGGAGTGGCTTAGCTGGTGGTTCTGGCTCAGGGTTCTAGGAGGTCTGGGGACTTGCTTAGGCCTGTATGGAGCCTTTCCAGGTGGCTCTCACATGGCATGGCTGTTGGTTAGAGGCCTCCGTTCTCCCCGGGGGCCTCCCCAGGACTTCTTGAGCGCCTCTACAACATGGCAGCCGGCTTTCCCCAGGGCAGGTGATCCAAGAGAGGGAGCCGGAGGAGACCCCGCTGAAGCCACCGTGCCTTCTCGTGACCTCGTTTTCCAAGCCGAGCAGCATGTTCTCTGCCTTATCCCAGGGCCTGGGTCAAATCATAGAGCCCAGCCCACATTCAAGGGAGGGGAATTAGGCCCCCCCTTGGGAAGGGAAGAGGACAAGGAGTTAGGGGCATGTGTTTAAGCACCACACTGGGGGAGCTGCCTCAGCTGGACCTGCTTCTGGTTGGGTCCCAGCTTGGGTCCGGGAAGACCCCACCTTTTCTGCATTATATTCAGTTTACTCCGGGGCAGAGCTGCAGTGACCTAGATCAGGTGGACAGGCCTCCAGTGTCCTGTCCGCGCCCCTCAGGCTGATTGGTGGGTGGAACATTGCCATCACCCCAGAAGGTTCCTTTGAGACCTTTTCCAATCAATAACCTTTTGTGTCGATGGGGGGGAGGGGGCGGCAAATATGGCGGGGGTCTCCCTTTTCTGAGTCCAGCACAGAAAGAGATGAAGCGGTTCTGAGTGGAGGCGGCTGGGGATTGAGAAATGGAGAAAGAATAGAAACAAAGCTGGGAGCAGGTGGGACACTGTCTTCTCTGATGGAGGGACAGGGACCCAGAGCCGAGGCAGCAAGTTTATTTTATACCCCCAAATACCAGGCGGTTTCACCAAAACTTAGGATCAAAGGAGATTATTGGCATTCTTGAGTAGGCCCGAGCATTCCTGGTGCTTGACTGGATTTACATCTCAAAGCCCACCCCTGGACACCTGGGCAAAGGTGAAGGCCAAGCTTTCTGGTGAAGCTTGTTCCCAGGGTGTAGCTCTGCTGTCGCCTTGAGTTCAGCTGACAATAGTTAAAGAAATGCCCATGTGTCTTCCCAGGGGGCCCTCTACGCCCTTTAAAGCCAGTTACTTCTGTCTGTGCAGGTAATCTCTTCTTGGCCTTTATAGGAGCAGAGGCACACAGCATGCCAGCGCCTTTTGCTTCCCCTCTGCGGTGCGTCCTCATTTCTGGGTGTCGGCAGTTTGCTCTCTCTGACGGCTGTGTGATGTTCAGTGGTGTGGAGGCACCCGTTTGGGTCCCATCCTCCTGTTGGTGGGCATGTGGGCTGCCAGTGTGGGGAGCAAAGCTGTGTTGAGTGTTCACGTACATGTCTTAGATGGACATGAGCTCCCCCTTCTCTTGGGGACATACCCACACAGGCCCCCACCTGCCCGTCTGTGCCTGAGGCAACCCTCCTAAAGCCTGGGGCACGGGCCTGGGCAGTGTGGCTCAGCTGGGGGGGCATCGTCCTGTGCACCAAAAGGTCGCCAGTTTGATTCCCTGTCAGGCACATGCCTGGGTTGTGGGTTGATCCCCGGTAGGGGGCGTGCAGGAGGCAGCCAATCAGTATTTCTCTCTCCGTCCTTTCTCTCTAAAAGTCAACAAACAGCCTCAGTTTCCTCATCTGTGAAATAGGACCAACACATCTGGCTGACAGATTTCATAGGGTGCACTGGGATTATATCAAACCATTTATTAATATACAGCTGTCCACACGGGGCACGGAGGGTCCCCAGCAGCCCCCGGGGCCTGTCTCCTCTCTGGCCATGGAGACGCTGAGCTTGAGGACACCTGTCCCTGCCTCACCGTCAGATGCTGGGGCTTGACCCGCACGGCCTGAGTCACGTGTCCGCTCCCTGGGGGCTCAAGAGAGCACGCACCTTCCAGTCTGCGTGCCCGCCCTGTGGCGTTTCGCCCAGAGCGGATGATTTATCCGATGCGCCTGCTGAACTGGGAAATCTCCGGGCACACCTGGGGATTGGGGGCCTCCTCCCATCTGTCTTCCGAGGGAGCCGCCTTGGCATACCCCAGGAGCGGTGGAGGCAGAAAAGCACGGGGGTGGAGGGGGGAGCTTTGACAGGACCCGCTCCTGGGGGACGGGGAGCCCAGGTGATTAATGGCTCTGCTGCCCTGTTCCCAGAGCCGGTGGCGTTATCAGCCGTGCCCACCTGGCCCTCTCCGGAAGAGGAGCCCCTCCGTGCCAGCCTGCCCTCCCCTTTCCGAACAGCGGCTTGCACGGCGCCATAAAGACTTCTTAAAACACATCATCGAGTTCCCGCTCGCCCGCTGCACTTTATGGCTCTGGCGCAGCCCGCTTCCTCCAGCCCAGCTCCGTTGGCCCGGGTCAGCCTCCCCATCAGAATTTACTGCAAACATCGCTTACAACACCTGTCCCACTGAGCTGTGACACTCCGCCTCTCCGCATCGGAGAGAAGTTAAACCCGTGCTGTACATCCTTTACACGCAAAATAAAACTCACTTGTGCTTTAAGTCTGCATCTGTCTTTCGGGCAAAAGGAGGTGGGAGATGTTATAAACGTATGGGTCCCGCTTCTCCCCGGGCGGGAAGTGGGGGGGTGACCGGAGCCTGGGTGAGAATCGCTGTCCCCTCCTTCCTCCGGGTCAGAGGCCAGTATGCGTGGCCAGGCCGAGACCTGGGGCTGAGGACATGGTGCCCTTCCCCCGCCCCTCCCATGCCGGCCTCGAGAGGTGTGTGCTTGGGGACCATGGACTGGAGGGACAGGCTGACACATGTCCCCAAGGTTGGCACGCAGCGCTGGTGGCAGAGCTGGGAGCTCTGGTTGTCTTCCTCTGTCGTCTCTGAGAAGTGGGGGCGTCTTTTGGACTTTGCTGGAGAGGGGCTGTGCAGGCCGTGGTCACTCAGATGATGCCACGGGGACAGGGTGGGGGTGGGGGTGGGGGTGGCGGGCAGGAGAGAGTGAGCGCTGGGCTGCTGGCATCTGCCAGAGGTGTTGGCTAGGGGACCTGAGCCACCTCCAGGCACCCAGACTAGTTGCACGGGGTGCCTGGGACCGCCCCAGCCAGAGGACCTCGGCTCACGGGTCCTGTGGGCTCGGTCTGGTCCCAGCTGCCCGGTCTCGGTGCCACAGCAGGTGTGTCCACTCTGGCCCCTGTGCAGCCGGCTGGGAGTCCCCGCACGTGGGCGGTGCCAGGGGCTCAGAGTGGGGACGCCTTTGGTCACAGTTGTGCACGATGACAAAAGTGGGGACCCAAATCATTTAAAAAGCTCCTCTACCCACTACACTCCCAGTTGAAGAAAAATCCCCCCAAGTTGTGTCTTGTTTTGCTCCTTTGAGTTCCCTGGAGAGTGCGTGTCCCGAGGCGCGGGCCGCGTGTTCCAGCTCACACAGCGCTTTCTCCCGGCGGCTCCGGGGGCTGTCGGGCCTGGGCTCGGGGGGGGCTGGTAGGCTCCGGGGGGGCTGTTGGGCCCGGGCTGGGGGGGGGGGCTGGTAGGCTCCGGGGGGCTGGCATGGCCCCGTTCTAAGATGAGGAAACTGAGGCCAGAGAGGCTGGGTGAGGCCCAGGAAGGTGATGCCGGGAGTGGTGAGTCCAAGCCCATGGGACGCGGGGCAGTTAGGAGACCACAGCAGCGGCTGCCCGCCAGCCCGCCCGGCGTGCCCTCTGCCTGGCATAGGAGCCTTTGTTCCAGCCCAGCCGACCCAGCCCCCTCTCCGTTTCTCCACCCGCAGCTCCCTCTGCCTCGGGGCTTTGCACATGCTGTTCCCTCTGCCGGTCTGTTCTCTCGGGAAACCTGGCCTCCACCTCCCGCCTCGGCCCGTTTGCTCCCTGTTCCGCCCACGGTGCTCACACGTGCGGTGCTCACACGTGCCGTGCGCTGTGCCAGGTGGTGGGATCCGGAGTCAACAGGACAGACCCAGTGTGGCCAAGGTCAAGTGGGGAGTAGAGTGTAGTCAGGGAGGGGCTGCTCGGAGGGAGGGGGCGGGCAGGGAGGAGGAAGGCCAGGCGCGAGCACAGCCGGCTCAAAGGCCCCGAGGCCGGGCACAGCCTGGTGGGGGAGGGACGCCAAGATGTCCTGCGCGGCCCCCTGGCTGGGGGGGCGGGGGGGGGGGGGAGGAACGGTACGGCAGGTCGCACAGGAGGAGGTTAGGGAGGGGGGCAGGCTGGTACGTGGCTGTGGTCAGCACGTGGGGTTTGAAAGGAGCTTTAAGCAGAGCGATGGCTTCTGGCATGTCGTGGACGGACACAGGGAGTCACTGGGGGCTTTGGAGGGCTCTAGGGGGCGGTGATGGAGGCTTGGCCCCTGGCAGGGAGAGCAGAAGGCTTGGGTTTGGGGGGGGGGGCGGTGGGGAGAAGTCTGACAGCTCAGGATGCGGAGAGGCTGAAGGAGCGGTCTTGGGATCATGAGCATAAAGAAGGGTTTGACGGCTGGCATCGCTGTGAAGACCTTGGGAGGGTGTGGGTGAAGGAGGAGGAGGAGAAGACCGCGAAGGGGACCAGCGAGCCTGGCAGGTCCAGGAGAGGGGCTTCCCGATGGCGACACAGGGGCTGGAGGTGCTGAGTGAGCCAGGGAGGACAGGAGGGGCCAATGCACTGGCCATGTGGCCTGTGGTGTCTCTGACCTTGGCCTTGATGGAGAGGCGGGGCCTGACCGGTCTGGGCTGGAGGAGCATGGGAGGGAGGAGGTGCGGGGGGCAGAGGGCGGGGGGGGGGGGGCAGAGAAATGAGGCCGCAGCTGTGGGGTGTGGAGTGTGGGGTCGAGGGAGGGTTTTGTTTTCAAAGACGGAACAGCAGAGGGTGCGGAGGGGGAGCTGGTGGCTGGGCTGGGAGGAAGGACCTTCACGCCCCGTGACCGAAAGGGAGGACGAGGTGTGGGCGGGGGGGGGGGTGTGGGGGCGGAGGCAGCATCTGATGGCTGGAGGACGAGTGGGGGAGGCTTGGGAGAGGGGAGATGGGAGAGGAGCACCCCTTTCTGAAGCAGCACCTCGGTGGACTGAAGACAGGCCACCAGGGGGAGGTCAGGAGTTTATTTATGTATTTTTAAGATACATTTCTATTGATTTCCTAGAGAGGAAGGGAGAGGAGAGGGCGAGACAGAAACATCAGTGATGAGAGAGAACCATTGACTGGCTGCCCCCTGTGCGCCCCACATCGCGGATGGAGCCCACGCCCCTGAACATGCTGCTCCTGCCCGGGACCCGTTCCTGCCCCCCCCCCCCCAGGCCTCCCCGGTCCCCTGGGCGGGGGTCCGGTTCCCTGTGCCAGCCCCGAGCGCCTTTTCCGCCTCCCGGACAGCTGGCTGGTGCTGAGCCTGGTTGGCCCGGCTCCGGGCCGGACTGTGGGCTCTCGGGGACCAGGGCTGTGCCTGCCTGGCTGGCTGGTGTGTCCGCCGCACCAGATTCTGGACCTGCACTTCGCAGTGTCTGTGGAAGGGTGGGGCGTGGCTGCCAGAAAGCGGGGTTCTGGTTTGAGCCCTGGCTGCGATGAGCTTTTTATAATCGCCCCACATGGCACTGAGCCGGGCCACGACCTGGAGGCCAGCGTCCTCGGGGAGCCCACGCTTGGAGGCACCGAGGGACCTTGGCAGGAAAAGGGCACCCCCAGGCGCCAACCTGTCTCTGGAATACCTGCCCCTGGCAGCCATCTCCCCAGAAGGCTCCAGAGGCACCCCTTCCTCTCCCACCACTTCCTCTAAGGGCCCTCCCCTGTCTGCACACTTTCTGGTGCTTTCTGAGCCCCTTATCTGTGCCTTTTGCTGCTTATTCCCCTCCCTGCTCCGTCTCCCCCCATGGTCTTTGGGGACTGCTCCAGCTGGGGAGTGCGAGGTCCAGGGCAGTGAGGCTGAGCTGAGCACCTGGGTACCGCGTGGCCTCGGGCCAGCAGGGGGCGCTCACAAGCCACGAGCCTGCACCCCGGATCAGGAGAGCTGGCTGCTTCTGACGGGTACTCTGAGCTCCTGGGCCTGGTGCTGCCCAAAGGGGGGCCAGGCTCAGGGCCAAGGCCGCAGCGGGGAGCTGGCCCCGGGCGACCCAGCAGACCCGGGGCTGCAGGGCTGCTGTAACGGGGTGCAGGCTGCTTGGCTCTGTGGCTCTCGGAGGAGGAAGGTTGTCTCGGCTCCGTGTCCTGAGTCTGCACGTAATGACGATGTTGATGTCTGTGGATCATGTAACCGATTGGTCATGTGACCCACGGATGCTGTAACCAATTGATCCTGTAACCGATTGACCACTTAATGGACTGATAATGTAGCCGATGGGTGATGTCACTGACTGATAATAGAATTGACTCACTGTCTCCCACCGGCTTGGCCGTAGCGTGTGGAAGCTTGAAATTATTCTGCAAGAGGTGTCTTAACCCCCACTCTCTACGTGAAGAAATTAGGGGCCTAGCTGAAACTGGTTTGGCTCAGTGGATAGAGTGTCAGCCTGCAAACTGAAGGGTCCCAGGTTCGATTCAGGTCAAGGGCATGTACCTTGGTTGTGGGCACATCCCCATTGAGGGGGTGTGCAGGAGGCAGCTGGTCAATGTTTCTCTCTCATCGATGTTTCTGACTTTCTATCCCTCTTCCTCCCTCCCTAAAAAATCATAAAATATATTTTAAAAAGAAAGAAAGAAATTAGGGGCCTAGAGCTGTGGGCGCAGCGGGAAAGTGGCCGAGGTGATGTCTGACCTCTGGTCTGTAGTGCTGGAGGGATGGCCTCCCTGGGCCTCAGTTTCCCCTCCTGAACCACGAGGGCAGGGCAGGATGTCCCAGGAGCCTCCACAGTCCAACACCCAGGTGGAGCCTGTGGGGAGAATGGATCCCCAGGGCTGGTTTGCATCCTCGGATGCGGTGAGAGTCCCAAGACCCTTGGGGGGAGAGGGGGAGTCCCCAGGTCTACCACCCTCCCCGCCGGCCCTGACTCTCCCTCCTGCCCGCCCGCCCGCCCCACCCACAGCGTTTCTCAAGGGCCTGAGCGACAAGCAGCGGGAGGAGCATTACTTCTGCCAGGACTTCATCAGGCTGAAGAAGGTGCCCACCTGGAGGGAGACGGCCAAAGGTAGGCTGGCTGGGAGGCCCCGCTAGCCCCGGCCGGGTGACCCCTTCAGACCACACCTGGGAGAACCTTCCGGACGAGGCCAAGGAGAGTGCAGCAGCGTGCAGCGAGTGCTTGCTGTGTGCAGGGCCGGGCGCACGCGTCTCCTCACTTAATCGGCAGCACGGCCTGAGGGAGTTTGGCTTCTGTCCCCATGACATTGTCAGGAGGCTGCTGAGCCAGGATCCTGGCTGGGCGGAGTGGTTTGCGGGTGTGTGCTGGTGAGCACCCAGGCCCCGCACACTGTAGCCCTGGTAACTGGAAACCTGGGCCAGTCACTCACCCCACCCCGGCCTCAGTTCCACATCTGTGAAATGCGGAGGCGGTGCCACCTCTCTACCTGTGCACAACATTGCTATAGAGATTCAAGGCTAAGCACCTACTATGTGCTGCACATAGTAGGCGCTTCGTGTGGGCTCCCATTGCCAGTGTTTTCAGTCCCCCCAGGCCGGCTGCCCATGGAAGGGGAGGGGCACTGTCCCTGCCCGGCCTGTGGGCACTGGCGGTCACTCTGCAGGGAGCCCCTCTCTCGGCCTCCGCTCGTTGCAGGGTTGACCGTGAAGGTGGAGGAGCCCAAGTACAAAAAGGACAAGCACCTCAACGAGAAGATCTCCCTGTTCCGCGGTGACATCACCAAGCTGGAGGTGGACGCCATCGTCAACGCCGGTGAGTGGAGGCTGCGGCTGCCTGGCCGCCTTCGCTCGGGCCTGCCGTGCCGGCTCGGGGGGGGGGGCACCGCCTGGCTCCAGCGAGGCTCGGGTGGCCGGCTGAGAGGGCCGCTGGCGCCGAGGGAGCCCGGAGTGTCGGCCGAGCGGATCCGTTCCCACCTGCCTGACCTCCTCTGGCCGGGGCGCCGAGGCTGTGCTGCCTCCGGGCTCGGAGACGCGTCAGCGGCGGGAAGAGAGCCTGGCTGCAATCGTGCCGGGCTGGGGCCGCCGCTTCCTTCCTCCACCGCCTGTCCGCCCGCACGGTCAGCCCTGGAGCCGGCGGCAGCTCGGGGAGGAAGGGCGGGGGCAGAGGCCCTGCGCTCCCGGCTCGGCTTCCTGAGGTGACTTGCTGGCGTGGCAGTTTATTGTGATGAGTCGGGGAGTCTGCTGCTCTGTCTCTCTGGGGGGAGGAGGAAGGTGGCTGCTCTCCCAGGCAGTGGCTGGCTGGCCAAGGTCAGAGCAGGGGTCAAGGGGAGGTCAAGTCCAGGTGTGCGGGTGGTGCACCCAGCCCTCACTCCCTTGCTCGCAGGACATCACAGCAGGGAGCCCCTTTCTTAGGGCAAGGTTTGGGGGTCTGGGCAGACCCACAGGGAAACCCGGGGTCTCCGGCACCCCCAGAGCATCTCCAGGCTCCTTCCTGACGCCATGGGCTTGTGTCTGACGCCAGGGCCGGCCAGGGAGGGGGGCCGTCACAGGATTCTGGGCCGTGGTGGTGCCGATGCTGACCTGGCGAGGCGACCAGGCTGCGGGGGCCTGCTTGTTGGTGGTCTGGGTTGCGTTCCCGGCAGCGGGCTCCTTCCGTGTGACCCCCTCTTGACGGCCGCAGGCCTGTGCAGTCCCAGGGGTGTTCCTGTCCCCACGTTGCCGGGCTCGGTACACAGGCGACTAGGCGCACGCGTTCTGACTCGGGGCGGCAGCAGCCTGGGTCACCTCCGCGTTTCTTTTGCTGCTTCTGCTCATTTCCCTGGGCCCCTGGGTGGCCACGAGGTCTGCGAGTCCATCTGGGGGACATGGAGCTGAGTCACGCCAAGCTGGGCTGGCAGATGTCACGGCAGCCGAGGAGACGGGCGATCTTGCTGCCTCGGCCCAGGAGGGTTGGCTGAGGGCAGGAGGCCACTCCCTGGGGCTGGGGCTGAGGGGACAGGCCCATAGGCCCCTGGGGCTGCCCTGCCTGGTGTCCCCTGCCCTGTCAGTCACTGGCGAGGGGGTGGGAGGCACCCTGCAGGCACTTTCCCTGCTGAGCAGCAAAGTGGCCGGAGGGGAGAGCGGGCATCTTCCCAACTCCTTCCCAGCTGAGTGGGTGGTTGGGGGGCTGGGCGGGAGGGCGGGAGGACCAGGCGAGGCATTGGGGTACAGATGGAGCGGCAGGGGCTCCAGAGGGCTGCGGCGTGATTAATGGTCCTTCCTGAGTGCCCTGTGCCTGCCAACCTCCGAGAGCCGGCGCTGGCAGCCTCTCGCACGAGAGAGCACTGGGTCCTGGCTGCGTCTGGGAGCACCGGGCGGGGCGCAGCGTTCGCACATCTCTCCGGGGCCCCCTGTACCTGCCTGGGCTCCTCTTGCCTCCTTGGCGTGGCACGCGTGGCAGAAAACCCAGCTGAGGGGTGTTGGGGGCATGAGGCCTGATGCTCACGAGCTGCGGTGCACACGCAGCGCCTGGCATGAACCGAGAGCCTCCGCACCTGCCGCTGCCGTCGGTGCCGCGTCCTTCCCCGGGCGTCAGCCCCGTCCCGGCGATGGAAAGGGGTGCTGGGTGCCTCCCACAGATGAGCGGCTTTCTCTCCCCCCCGCCCCCCGCTGGCCTCAGTTTACCCAGCACCTCTTGGCGAGTTTCCCTGGGATCTCCTTATGTCTGGAAAGAGTCTCTCGGCAGGGAGCACCAGAACCTGCCCGGAGCCCCAGGGAATGGCCGAGGCTGGCACCCCTCCGGGCCATCGTGCAGGTGTTTGCCCGGCCCTG